>OZ005735.1:176743931-177024931 GCA_963930755.1 Eudasyphora cyanicolor | reverse complement strand
GGTCCACTCCTTCTGGTACCTCCCCCACAAAGGGTTAAAATGTTGTGAAATATTGATTCTTTAATAACTGCTATTATACGTATTCGAATCATCTGAAATTCCACACATAGTATTAGTTTATTAGTCGCTATCAACTCGAGGAAAATGGGCGAGATTGCCACGCCCTTTTTGGTACCTACCACACAAATGCACCATTTTGCACTAAAAGTTAAAAGCTTATAACATTAATACCAGTGTTTAGAATTACTTGAAATTTTGTACAGTGTAATGCTTTTATAGTGCCTACAGTCCAGTGAAAAATTGGCGTTATTGCCGCACCCCTTTTGGTACCTCCCACACAAATGCACCATTTTGCACCAAAAGTTAACAGTTTATAACATTAATATCAGTGTATACAATTACTTGAAATTTTGTACAGTGTAATGCTTTTATAATGCCTATAGTCCAGTGAAAAATGGGCGTTATCACCACGCCCCTTTTTGTACCTCCCACACAAAATGGCCAAATTATACCACAATTTAATATCTCAACGTTAATATACCAGTCCATATAAACGGTTACAATTCGGCACAGTGCAATGTATTTAAAGTATCTACATACTGTTCAGCGAAATATAGGTGTATTTCTTAAACCCCTTCTGGTACCTCCCACAAAAATTGACAGAAAAATTTGTGTAATATTCAATATTACATTACTCACAAAGTGAGGGTATACCTTAGTCGGTTTACCCGACTGAAACTTTCTTACTTGTTTTATTTTCCTTTAATACCGTTGAACGTTCTGCATCACGATGAGAAATGTTGTAATGCATTTTTAATGCATATGAGTTAAAAAACATTTTTTGACATATATCGCAACCTCTGTGCAATTTCATATGACGTTGCATTTTTTCTTTGGTGTTGAACAATACTTTACAGAAAGTGTAAGCAATATTACTCGAAGCCATTTTTTATTTTTCTTTCAAACTTTTTAAAACACTTTGTAAAACTCACTGGACTCACACTTTGTTAATCACAAAACTATGATTGGGTGTCAAACGCACACTCTGAACAACTCTAATGTATAATTCAGAAACGTAAAATAATTAATTTTTACGACCTTATGTATTGAAATATGATCTTTTCAATTACAATAAAAGTAATGTAGGGCCATGATTGAACACATTTTTGTTTCGTATTTGCATAAAAATGCTGAACAATCGGAAAATGTTTTCGACAAAGTTTAGCTCGTGCGTTTACCCCAGCCAAATAATGTCTCAAAGATCGACGACAATTTACCGCTTTAAAAATAAACTGTAAACAGACAAAATCAACGAAAAAACCAAAAATTACCACCCTTGAAGTATGTTGTGAATCACAGTACAGTCCTGCATATCTCCCCCGACAGCACTAAACCGCCATGAATTGCATCATATGGTGGAATTCCCCTAGCAACCAGCCACGCAATTCGGACGGACAGACGTCAACGAAAATTTAGTATTTTATACTTCAAAAACCAACATTTATACACACATACCTTTATACATACCTACAAAAACTACAGTCGATCGTCAATTTTAATTTTTAACTTTTTGACCACATTTTTCACGATACTACCCACTGTGGGGTAGAACATACATACTTCCCCCAGGGCGTGGCGCGGAACAGACATTCTTATACCACTATCAGATGCTGCGGGACAAAAGTGTATGCAAATATCTCGTTAAATAAGCCCCGTAGAAGGAAAAGGACGATATTTTGTTATCACAAATTTTTGGCCAAAATGTTGAATTTCCTTAGCAAAACTTAAAATGCAAATATCTCGCTATATAACTATAACACTATATTTCAACTGCATCGTTCTTGAAAGTTGAGGTAGGGGCGCTGCTGTTGAAGATCAGCTGTTGTCACTTCAACACCTTCAGTCCTATAAAATATGGGCGAAGTTACCACGCCCCTTTTGGTACCTCCCAAACAAATGGAAAATTTTGCATAAAAAGTTAACGGCTTATAAGTTTGATTCCAGTCCATACAAATACTTAAAATTGTGTACAGTGTAATGTTTTTATAGTACCCATAGTATATTAAAAAGTGGGCATTATTACCACAAACCATTTGGTACTTGTCAACGAAAAAAATTGCAAAAATAAAAAATATGAATTTTTTTTTTAATTTCCCTATTTTTGCAATATGTGTCATAATTTATACATTTATCCATAGATTTTATTCAAACAGGCACTTCGTTAGGAAAATAGCTTTAAAAATGGAACAAATAATTTTTTTGCAATTTTTTACGGTACCAGAAAAAACGATGTTTTTGAAAAAAAATCGATTTTTTTCTAACTGTTTTAACGACGACAGTTACTTAACTTCAGTCTCTACTCGAATGCGAAGTTTTCAGCATTTTTACCCTCATAATTTCCATTAATTTATATGGCATCTCGGCTTTATCAAGCTTATACTTCAAAAAATATGGTTCAAATACTAAAGGCAACATCCATGAAAATTGAAACTCCAAAAAAAAAAAAATGTTAAACCAAATTTTACCGTTAAATAAAATTTAGTTTTGGTTTCATAAAATAGTATATCTCAATCTATGCAAAAAAAAGTTGTTAGGTCCCGAAAACAAAAAAAAAATGTTGCATAGTGTAATTCTACGACAACTTTTGTTTTATTTACACTTAACATAGTGCGTTTAGGTTGGGCCAACCTTTATATAACCATATTATTATCAATATAAATTGCGTTTAATAACATTAAAGTTGTCCAATAACGCATATTTTGTTTATTGACAAAACCACTCAGCCAAAAATTAGCTTTATCGCTGAAGATTGAACTAAGTAAGTGAAGTTTACCATGATGAAAATGTTGACTTCGACTAACGTTTTGACACTGAAAGATCATTAACCAGTAAGGAAAGACAAAAAGTCGGGCGGGGCCGACTATATAATACCCGACACCACCCTAAAAAAAAACACTCTCTGCCGAATTTCGTACTGATCGGACATAAAACACGGTTCCTACAGTGCTTACATATCAAATCAGGTGAAACATATATATGGGGGCTATATCTAAATCTGAACCGATTTTCCCTGAATTTGGCAGTGTTCATTCATTTAATAGGAAAACTCTCTCTGCAAGATTTCGTACCGATCTGATACAAAATACAGTTTGTACTGCGCTTACATATCAAATCGGAGGTACGTATATATGGGATATATGTATATATGTAAATTTGAACCGATTTTAACCAAATTCAATGGGGATCGTCCTTGGGCATTAAGAAATATATGTGCAAAGTTTCGTTGAGATCGGACCATAACTGCGACCTGTACGTTGATTACAAGAATACATCTACAGACGGACATAGCTAAATCGACTCAGAAAGTAATTACAATTCGATCGGTATAGTAAACAATGGGTCTATCTCTTTTGCTTTTGGGTGTTAGAAACAAATGCACAAAGTCATAATACCCTGTACCACAGTGTGATGTAGGGTATAAAAATGTTTGAGGGTGCGTTGACATGTCCCTATTGGATAACCCGATATATGGGGAAATCCACGACAAATCGAAGGTTTCCAAAAAATTTCGATTTTGATTCTTCTCATAATACCCTCACTTTAGTGTGACGAGGGTATATCTCATTTGCTACGGACAAAACGTGTAACACATCGAAAGAGTGACCTAAGACCCCAAGTATGTTCAGCGGAAATCCGTTTTGAGCCATTTTAAGTCTGTCTGTCTGTCTGATGGCTGGTGCGCACGATAACTATCGAAAGGAGTAACCGATTGACTTCAAATTTTGTATGTGGTAATATTTTTTTCTATCTCCGGCTAAGTTCGAAGATGGGCCATATTTGTCCACTCATTCTGGTACCTCCCACACAAATGGTTTACAATTAGTGAAATATTGATTCTTTGATAACATCTATAATAATTATTAGAATCTTCTGAAATTCCACACATTGTATTATTTTATTAGTCGCTATCACCTCGAGAAAAATGGGTGAAATTGCCACGCCCATTTTGGTACCTCCCACACAAATGGACCATTTTGCATCAAAGTTGAACTGCTTATAACTTTAATACAAGTGCATAAAAATACTTAAAATTTTGTAATGTTTTTGGACCGCCTATAGTCCGGTAAAAAATGGGCATTGTTGCACAGCCCCTTTTGGTACCTCCCACACAAATGGACCGTTTTATACCAAAATTTAACGGCTTATAACTTTAATACCAGTGCATAAAAATACTTTAAATTTTGTACAGTGTAATGCTGCTATAGTGCCTAAAGTCCAGTGAAAAGTGGGCGTTATCACCACGCCCTCTTTTGTACCTCCCACAAAAAAATGACCAAATCATACCAAAATTGAATAGCTCCATTTTAAAGAATAGTTTAAAGAAAATACTGTTTACCGAAAAATGGGTGTATTTGTTAAACCTCTTCTGGTACCCCCCACACACATTGACAGATTAATTAGTGCAACATTATATATTACATTACTCACCAAGTGAGGGTATACCTTAGTCGGTTTACCCGACTGAAACTTTCTTACTTGTTTTTATACCCTACACCACACTGTGGTACAGGGTATTATAAGTTTGTTTCACGGCAGATGTTTGTAACACCTGAAAATAACACAGCTAGACCCACCTTAAAGTATACCGATCGACTCAGAATCACTAGCTGAGTCGATTTAACGATGTCCGTCCGTCCGTCTGTCCATGTAAAGTTGTTCGTCGACTACAGGTCGCAATTTCACTCCGATCGTTCTGAAATTTTGCAGTTTAGAGTATTTCGCGGCTGTTAAGATCGCTACTGAATTTGGTTGAAATCGGTTCAGATTTAGATATAGCTCCCATATATATCTTTCGTCCGATTTGGCCCTTTAGTCCTATAGAAGCTGTATTTTACATCCAATCGTTTTGAAATTTAGAATGGTAGAGTTTCTTGATCCATGAACCAACACTGCAGAATTTGAAGAAAATCGGTTAAGATTTAGCTATAGCTCCCATATATATGTTTCGTCCGATTTGGCCCTTTAGTCCTATAGAAGCTGTATTTTAAAACCGATCGTTTTGAAATTTAGAATGGTAGAGTTTCTTGATCCATGAACCAACATTGCCGAATTTGAAAAAAATCGGTTACGATTTAACTATAGCTCCCATATATATGTTTCGTCCGATTTTGCTCTTTAGTCCTGTAGAAGCTGTATTTTACATCCAATCATTTTGAAATTTAGAATAGCAGAGTTTCTTGATCCATGAACCAACATTGCCGAATTTGAAGAAAATCGGTTAAGATTTAGCTATAGCTCCCATATATATGTTTCGTCCGATTTTGCTCTTTAGAAGAAGCTGTATTTTACATCCAATCATTTTGAAATTTAGAATGGTAGAGTTTCTTGATCCATGAACCAACACTACCGAATTTGAAGAAAATCGGTTAAGATTTAGCTATAGCTCCCATATATATGTTTCTTCCGATTTGGCCATTTAGTCCTATAAAAGCTGTATTTTACATCCAATCGTTTTGAAATTTAGAATGGTAGAGTTTCTTGATCCATGAACCAACATTGCCGAATTTGAAGAAAATCGGTTAAGATTTAGCTATAGCTCCCATATATATGTTTCGTCCGATTTTGCTCTTTAGAAGAAGCTGTATTTTACATCCAATCATTTTGAAATTTAGAATGGTAGAGTTTCTTGATCCATGAACCAACACTACCGAATTTGAAGAAAATCGGTTAAGATTTAGCTATAGCTCCCATATATATGTTTCTTCCGATTTGGCCCTTTAGTTCTATAGAAGGTGTATTTTACATCCAATCGTTTTGAAATTTAGAATCGTAGAGTTTCTTGATCCATGAACCAACACTACCGAATTTGAAGAAAATCGGTTAAGATTTAGCTATAGCTCCCATACACATGTTTCGTCCGATTTGGCCCTTTAGTCCTGTAGAAGCTGTATTTTACATCCAAACATTTTGACATTTAGATTGGTAGAGTTTCTTGATCCATGAACCAACACTACCAAATTTGAAGAAAATCGGTTAAGATTTAGCTATAGCTCCCACATATATGTTTCATCCGATTTGGCTCTTTAGATCCAATCGTTTTTATACCCTACACCACACTGTGGTACAGGGTATTATTTAAGTATAAAATGTCCCAAAAGCAAATTTATGTAAACAATTTATACATGAATTACAAAATTTATATATCAGAGTTATTCAATATTACGAGAGTGGTGTAGGGTATTATATAGTCGGCACCGCCCGACTTTAGCCTTTCCTTACTGGTTTTATACCCTACACCACACTGTGGTACAGGGTATTATAAGTTTGTTTCACGGCAGATGTTTGTAACACCTGAAAATAACACAGCTAGACCCACCTTAAAGTATACCGATCGACTCAGAATCACTAGCTGAGTTGATTTAACGATGTCCGTCCGTCCGTCCGTCTGTCCATGTAAAGTTGTTCGTCGACTACAGGTCGCACTTTCACTCCGATCGTTCTGAAATTTTGCAGTTTAGAGTATTTCGCGGCTGTTAAGATCGCTATTGAATTTGGTTGAAATCGGTTCAGATTTAGATATAGCTCCCATATATATCTTTCGTCCGATTTGGCCCTTTAGTCCTATAGAAGCTGTATTTTAAAACCGATCGTTTTGAAATTTAGAATGGTAGAGTTTCTTGATCCATTAACCAACATTGCCGAATTTGAAAAAAATCGGTTAAGATTTAGCTATAGCTCCCATATATATGTTTCGTCCGATTTTGCTCTTTAGTCCTGTAGAAGCTGTATTTTACATCCAATCATTTTAAAATTTAGAATGGTAGAGTTTCTTGATCCATGAACCAACACTACCGAATTTGAAGAAAATCGGTTAAGATTTAGCTATAGCTCCCATATACATATTTCGTCCGATTTGGCCATTTAGTCCTATAAAAGCTGTATTTTACATCGAATCGTTTTGAAATTTAGAATGGTAGAGTTTCCATGAACTAACATTGCCAAATTTGAGGAAAATCGGTTAAGATTTAGCTATAGCTCACATATATATGTTTCGTCCGATTTTGCTCTTTAGTCCTGAAGAAGCTGTATTTTACATCCAATCATTTTGAAATTTAGAATGGTAGAGTTTCTTGATCCAACACTACCAAATTTGAAGAAAATTGGTTAAGATTTAGCTATATCTCCCATATATATGCTTTGTCCGATTTGGCCATTTAGTCCTATAAAAGTTGTATTTTACATCCAATCGTTTTGAAATTTAGAATGGTAGAGTTTCTTGATCCATGAACCAACATTGACGAATTTGAAGAAAATCGGTTAAGATTTAGCTATAGCTCCCATATATATGTTTCGTCCGATTTTGCTCTTTAGAAGAAGCTGTATTTTACATCCAATCATTTTGAAATTTAGAATGGTAGAGTTTCTTGATCCATGAACCAAAACTACCAAATTTGAAGAAAATCGGTTAAGATTTAGCTATAGCTCCCACATATATGTTTCATCCGATTTGGCTCTTTAGATCCAATCGTTTTTATACCCTACACCACACTGTGGTACAGGGTATTATTTAAGTATAAAATGTCCCAAAAGCAAATTTATGTAAACAATTTATACATGAATTACAAAATTTATATATCAGAGTTATTCAATATTACGCGAGTGGTGTAGGGTATTATATAGTCGGCACCGCCCGACTTTAGCCTTTCCTTACTGGTTTTAATTATCGATAACTTCTGAACAAGTTATTGGAAAAATCTCAAAAAATTCCACAAAAAGCTTCGTTATGTGTACTAAAATATTTAAAAAAATGAGAAAAATCAAAATCGAAATTTTTTTGAAACCTTCGATTTGTCGTGGATTTCCCCACATATATCCACCATTGTAGTATTACATAGTTGTAGTGGTACAATTACTAGTTGAAGTTCCTGCAGGGACTCCAATTGCAATTCTTGATATTGCTACCTTCTTGCGAACAATCCATCCATGCATACATTAAATCTTTCTATCGCCAAAAAGACGCTTTACAAAATTGACACTTTTTTGAGAATTGAATCAAATCAAAGCGACATTTACGACTCAACTTTTTCAGTCATTGTTATTTCTGGTGCATTGGAAGAGGGAACAACAAAACCGTGCCCCTAAGTTTTTACAAAAAGGAAATGTAAGCAAAAAGCTCAAAGTAGAAACAAAAGAAAAAAAATTACCCTAAAGTATAAAACACAAAAAAAAACAAATAAGATGAAAGAAAGAACTTTTGGGAAAACTTGAGCAATTTAACTTTTAAATACAGATTTGAACAAGTACGTACGTGAACAGTGAATACTAAACTTATTTAATTTCTTGTCACTTTTATTTAACGAAATGGTTGATTTCGATTGGTCCCAAAGTAGCGGAACATGATAAATTAAATCATGAATTAGAATATTTGTGAAGTACGTATATTCCAGATATGACGAATCGGTTAACGGTTGATTTGTCCCACTATTTCCTCAAATTATTCCATGGAAAATACTTTCAGTATTACAATTTTGAAATTTAAATTTTTCTGTTGAATTTACAGTAATTAAATATCACTCATGCTTATAAACTCGTATGTATATTGTTAATTGCGGAATATAGTTTATAAAATGGTTGGTATGCTACTTTTCTAAACTTTAGCAATTAGGCATATTTTCTCTGGAACTGTCACCTACATCCCAGACATCAGCCATAACACAGATGGACGGTTGAATCTCTACTTTGTTTCCGAATAATAGGGCATTTGTGAAAAGTTCCCCCGCACAGTTCCAACGAACGATACAAATGTTGGAAAAAAATATAGCAGCATTGTTGGAATGATAAACTCTTAATATATTTTGTCGGGAATTTAATTAGGTGTCATGGCATATTTCCTTGTTTAATATCTGGGTGATTTCGACGTTGCCGGATAAATTGCTGTCTTTATACCCTACACCACACTGTGGTACAGGGTATTATAAGTTTGTTTCACGGCAGATGTTTGTAACACCTGAAAATAACACAGGTAGACCCACCTTAAAGTATACCGATCGACTCAGAATCACTAGCTGAGTCGATTTAACGATGCCGTCCGTCCGTCCGTCTGTCCATGTAAAGTTGTTCGTCGACTACAGGTCGCAATTTCACTCCGATCGTTGTGAAATTTTGCAGTTTAGAGTATTTCGCGGCTGTTAAGATCGCTATTGAATTTGGTTGAAATCGGTTCAGATTTAGATATAGCTCCCATATATATCTTTCGTCCGATTTGGCCATTTAGTCCTATAAAAGCTGTATTTTACATCCAATCGTTTTGAAATTTAGAATGGTAGAGTTTCTTGATTCATGAACCAACATTGCCGAATTTGAAGAAAATCGGTAAAGATTTAGCTATAGCTCCCATATATATGTTTCATCCGATTTGTAAATCAAGTAAAAGCGTTAAGTTCCGAATCATATTTACCGAATCTTATATACCATCCACCGTGGATTGCTTACAATTGTATTACTGGAAACATCTTTGGATATGGAGCAAATCATGAAACGAACCTTTTTGTTTAAGTAAATTATTAAAAAACGAACGCTGCAATTTTCAGATCCCAAATTCTTAAGTCAAACTCTTCACCTGAAAAATGTGGTATTTATGGCTTAAAATAGCTTTTTAAAAGCTACATCTACACGGGGACTACACAAAATAAATATTTATTTGTATACATTTTATTGAGATGAATTCTTTCCAAAATAGTATATACACTGCAATGTTTCAGCTAAAATTCTTAGAAAATGTGGTGTTTATGGCCTTTATGGGGGCGACATCTATAGGTGGACTATAAGAAAATATGAACAGATTTAAACATTTTTTACTGAGATTAATTCTTGTCTTAAGTAAATACAAACTGCAAAGATTCAGTTAAAATGCTTAGAAAATATGGTATTTATGGCTTAAATATAAACTGACTATACAAAATATTAACCGATTTGTAAAAATTTTATTGTGATCAAAACTATGGCCGATATGCCCCATTTGCAGTCCCAAACAACCTGCAACTATAAAAAATAATTTTACCAACTTTTATCAACCTAGTTCTATTATTATGGACTGTAGCGTAATTACAACAGACGGACGGACGGTCATGGCTAAATCTTCTTAGAATTCTACGACGATTAAGAATATATATACTTTATGGGGTCTCAGATCAATATTTAGAGGTGTTACAAACGGAGTGACAAAATGAATATATCCCCCATCCTATGGTGAAGGGTATAATAAAATATATTCCACTTAGGTATTTACTTTATTGCAACGCTTTATACAAGGTGGCGCAAAAGTAATCCTCCTGTCAGAAAATGCTATAAATTTTGCGATTGGCCCCTAATGTCAGTTCTGTTTTGACATTTGTGTAGTAAACACATGCGAAATACACGTTAATAAACAATGTTACGCTACACTGCTCCAGAACGCGGAATATTGCTGACTATGAAGGAAGATGATTTTTCATCAAAAATAATCATGAGTGATGAGGCCCATTTACATCTTAGCGGGTACGTAAATAAGCAAAATTTACGCTTCTGGGGCACTGAAAATCCGCGTGTAACCCACGAAGAGCCATTACACCCGCTCAAAATCACTGTATGGTGTGCTGTTTTCGCTGGAGGAGTCATCGGACCTTTTTTCTTCGAAGACGTCGCGGGCCAAACGGTTACTGTGAATGGTGAGCGCTACAGAGCAATGATCGACGAGTTATTTTTGCCGCAACTTGATGAATTGGGATTGGAAAACATGTGTTGCACAGGACGGTGCAACGGCACACACTGCACGTGCCACAACCGATATGCTGAACGATGCATTTCGCGGGCGCCTATTCTCCCGTTTTGGCGATTTGCACTGGCCAGCAAGATCGCCTGATTTGACCGCTCCAGACTTCTTCTTGTGGGGCTTTTTGAAGTCGCGGGTTTATGTCAACAAGCCTCAGACTCTTGCAGCTCTTAAAGACAATATCCGTCAAGAATGTGAGGACCCATCGCCGGAAGTTTTGGCCAAAGTGATGGAAAATGCCATAAAAAGGGCTCAAATGACAATCAACTGTGGCGGCGGCCATTTACATGACATCATATTCTCGACTTGATGTAAAAAAAATTAAAAGACCAAATAAAAATAGTCCACAAGAAGAATCAAAGTTTTTCACTTTTTTTTTTTAAGTACAGGCAAAAAACATCGAAAGGGTTCTTTTGCGCCACTATGTAGGTCCTTTGCGGTCACTAAATAATTTTTTTTAAAAATTAATTTTTTATGAAAAATTGACTACCATAGAGCTCAAATTGCATTCTCCTGGTTGTCCGCAACTCTACTTTCACTTAATTTTTTTTTAACAAAAATAGCAAATATTTATTTAATTAAATTGGTTCAATGTAAAATATTTAATGATTTATGTTTTCTATTACTGTTAATAATTTGTAAACAACTACTTTTTTTATGGATGATTATTTGTTGTCCTTGAAGATTTGCGTCATTCCCCTGTCAAATCTTATATTCCGTAAAATTCAAATTTGCAAACCATTCTGGATTTCGCATAATTAAAATTGTAAAGAGTATTAAATCTACTATTTATACTTGTGGTTGGTTTTGCGTCACCCTTTGCCTTCCGAAATGCGCTTTCACACTCACGTGCGTCATTCCCCTGTACTGCTTTTATTTTTAAAGTTCAATACATTATCGTATCCTCAGTTTAGTGTGACGAGAGTATATATCATTTGCTACGGACAAAAAGTGTAACACATCGAAGGAGTGACCTAAGACCCCAAGTATGTTCGGCGGAAATCCGTTTTGAGCTATTTGAGCAATGTCCGTCTGTCTGTCCGGCTGGAGCGCACGATAACTCTCGAAAGGAGTACCGGATTGACTTCAAATTTGGTATGGAATAATTTTTTTTTTCTATTTCAGGCTAAGTTCGAAGATGGGCCATATTGGTCCACTCCTTCCAGTACCTCCCTCACAATGGGTTAATATTTATTAAAATATAGATTCTCTAATAACTTCTATACTAATTATCCGAATCCTCTGTAATTCCACATCTATTAATAGTTAATCTGTCGCCACGCCCCTTTTTGTGCCTCCTACAGAAAATGGTCAAATTATACCAAAATTGGATAGCTCATAACGTAAAATATTAGTAAACATAAACGCTTATAATTCAGTAGGTACTTCAAATACAGTGCAATGTATTTGAAGTATCTACTGTTCAGCGAAAAATAAGTGTATTTGATGAACCCCTTCTGGTACGTCCCACACAAATTGACACATTAATTCGAGTAATATTCCATATTACATTACTCACAAAGTAAGGGTATACCTTAGCCGTTTACCCGACTGAAACTTTCTTTATTATTATAGCCTTTTTTGAGCTATTTAATTCCATTGTGAAACCAAGTTCCCATCCATGCACATTTTTTGAATACAACAAGTATTTATACCGAAATTATAGAGACTTTTGTACTCAAACGTCATTCAATTCATTCATTCATGCAATCGTCATGTCATGTCAGGGGAGTGACGATTAACAAGGGCACTATAAAGGGCGACCACCATCCTCGATCTGAGGACATATTTGGATAGAACACCTCAAAATAAGTAAGGAAACCAGTAAGGAAAGACAGAAAGTCGGCCGGGGACGACTATATAATACCCTACACCTCCCTTACAATGCGAAAATGAGCATTGCAATAAGAATTTGGCAGTGTTCATACATGTAATAAGAAAACTCTCTGCCGAATTTCGTACTGATCGGATATAAAATACGGTTTCTATAGCGCTTACATGTCAAATCGGATGTAACATATACATTGGCACTATGTTTTAAGCTGAACCGATTTTCCCCGAATTTGGCAGTGTTCATACATGTAATAAGAAAACTCTCTCTGTTGAATTTCGTACTGATCGGATATAAAATACGGTATCTACAGCGCTTAAATGTCAAATCGGGTGAAACATATATATGGGGGCTATATCTAAATCCGAAAGGATTATCCCCGAATTTGGCAGTGTTCATACATGTAATAAGAAAACTCTCTCTGTTGATTTTCGTACTGATCGGATATAAATTACGGTTTCTACAGCGCTCACATGTCAAATCGGGTGTAACATATATATGCGGCTATATCTAAATCTGAACCGATTTTGACCAATTTCAATAGGGATCGAAAAAAGAGCACTGTGCTAAATTTAACCACAATCGGACCATAAATACGACCTGCACATTGATCACAAGAATGCATGGACAGACAGACGAACATGGCTTAATCGACTTGAAGAAAGTTGGTAGTGTACACTTTCTGTAAATGAGAAAAACCTAAACTGTACAGGGAGAAGGCACGTAGTTTCGTGAAAACTACTACACGAGCGAACACGTAATGTTGAAGTGATTGCCTTATGCTATGCGGGAAAAAAATAAGAGACCACGTTAAGTTTTTATAAGTGTTTATTAAACCTTTCCTTAGAGTTGAGATGTGGTTCCCTCGGCTGCTGTGAATAAAAGAGGCAGATACAATGTTTTGTTTATTTAAGAAACCTCGGATTTACAGTTAAATGGCGGATTGAGAGATAAAAATTATGCCAAGTTTACAATATAATTTGTCAGGGTTAGGAAAATACATTTAGTAAATAAACAAAGTTTAATCTATAACAATAAATTAATTTGTTCAACGAGATTGAACACGACTCAATTTTATGTCGATCGGTATAATAAACTATGGTTCTATTTATTCTCTTTTGGGCGTTACAAACAAATGCACAAAGTAAACCAGTAAGGAAAGGCTAAAGTCGGGCGGGGCCGACTATATAATACCCTACACCACTCTCGTAATATTGAATAACTCTGATATATAAATTTTGTAATTCATGTATAAATTGTTTACATAAATTTACTTTTGGGACATTTTATACTTAAATAATACCCTGTGCCACAGTGTGGTGTAGGGTATAAAAACGATTGGATCTAAAGAGCCAAATCGGATGAAACATATATATGGGAGCTATAGCTAAATCTTTGCCGATTTTCTTCAAATTCGGTAGTGTTGGTTCATGGATCAAGAAACTCTACCATTCTAAATTTCAAAACGATTGGATGTAAAATACACCTTCTATAGAACTAAAGGGCCAAATCGGACGAAACATATATATGGGAGCTATAGCTAAATCTTAACCGATTTTCTTCAAATTCGGCAATGTTGGTTCATGGATCAAGGAATTCTACCATTCTAAATTGCAAAACGATTGGATGTAAAATACAGCTTTTATAGGACTAAAGGGCCAAATCGGACGAAATATATACATATGGGAGCTATAGCTAAATCTTAACCGATTTTCTTCAAATTCGGCAGTGTTGGTTCATGGATCAAGAAACGCTACTGTTCTAAATTTCAAAATGATTGGATGTAAAATACAGCTTCTACAGGACTAAAGAAAAAAATCGGACGAAACATATATATGGGAGCTATAGCTAAATCTTAACCGATTTTTGTCAAATTCGGCAATGTTGGTTCATGGATCAAGAAACTCTACCATTCTAAATTTCAAAAGGATTGGATGTAAAATACAGCTTCTATAGGACTAAAGGCCCAAATCGGACGAAATATATATATGGGAGCTATATCTAAATCTGAACCGATTTCAACCAAATTCAATAGCGATCTTAACAGCTGCGAAATACTCTAAACTGCAAAATTTCAGAACGATCGGAGTGAAATTGCGACCTGTAGTCGACGAACAACTTTACATGGACAGACGGACGGACAGACATGCTTAAATCGACTCAGCTAGTGATTCTGAGTCGATCGGTATACTTTAAGGTGGGTCTAGCTGTGTTATTTTCAGGTGTTACAAACATCTGCCGTGAAACAAACTTATAATACCCTGTACCACAGTGAGGTGTAGGGTATAATAAATAAGGTGACAAGGTGATGTAAGTAAATAAGGTGATTCAAGGGCCATTAAACCATAGAAATAAATATAACCGTCTCATTCTGTTTGTAACACCTTGAAATATTGATCTTAGACTCTATAAATTTGATACATTCTTGAACATAATAAAATTCTAAGATGATTGCCAAATCGTCTATTATGTCCGCATGTCTTTCCATCTGCTTTCTGTTGAAATCGCCCAGAGATATTTATTTCGGTATTGAAAATAAGCCATATCGGTTCCAAATTTTTGTTTGTAATTTGTGAAACCCTTAATGGTCGCACTTCAAAATGGTTTTAATAATAATCTTTTAAAAAATATTATTAACCCTCTGAAAGCACCCTTTACTTATGACCACATTAACTGGTTGTGCTTTGGCACCATGAAAATAGTACACAAAATTAAAAAAAAAACTGCATTTGAATTCGAATGCTAGGAAACAAGGATGTCATCCCTGTGAGAAAGTATACCACACACTCGCATAAAAACACATATATACATATACATATATTTATTTAAACATTATTTTTATTCCCCTTCAGGTTTTTATACCCACCACAATAGGATGGGGGTATATTCATTTTGTCACTCCGTTTCTAACACCTCTAAATATTGATCTGACACCCCATAAAGTATATATATTCTTAATCGTCGTAAAATTCTAAGACGATTTAGCCATGTCCGTCCATCCGTCCGTCCGTTGTAATCACACTACAATCTATAATACTTGAGGTAGGTGGCTGAAATTTGGTATAGATACTTCTTATAGCTGCAGGTAACTTCGGATTGAAAATGGGCGATATCGGTCCATATTAAGATATAGCTCCCATATATAGCATCTAACTTGTTATACCCTCCACCATAGGATGGGAGGTATATTCATTTTGTGACTCCGTTTGTAACAAATCTAAATATTGATCTGAGACCCCATAAAGTATATATATATTCTTAATCGTCGTGAAATTCTAAGACGATTTAGCCATGTCCGTTTGTCCGTCCGTCTGTTGTAATCACGCTACAGTCCGTAATAATAGAGCTAGGTGGTTGAAATTTGGTTTAGATACTTCTTATAGCTGCAGGTAACTTGTTTATTTTTATATAGCTCCCATATATAGCATCTAACTTGTTCCTACTGTTCTCATCTACTATATTTTTTTGTATTTTTCGGTATTATTTTCTTTAGGTATGAGTTATTTTGTGTGGTCACAGCTATCCATGGTGGAGGGTATATAAGATTCGGCATGGCCGAACTTAACGCTTTTACTTGTTATTTCTAGTTTTATCTTCCGAGTGTGGGGTGTACCACAAAAACTTAAAAGTATATCAACTATATTTTACATTCTCCTGGTGAGAATGTAAAATAAAGTTAGTTAGCAGGATTGTTTGACTTTGTAAGTCACTGGGATATCACTCACACACACACATTCATATGTGTACATATTTTACATCGAAGTGATATACAGTAGGTGCCAAAAACGGGTATTAATAACATTTCTAATGTGATTTGATTGGCAACGAAGAAAGTCGCTCACTTTACGGTGGTGAGGCAATTTATTATTTTCTACGGACCAAAAGGATAACACCTTGAAGGAGTGACCTAAGACCCTGTATATGTTTGCCAGGAATCAGTTTAAGGGCGTTTAAAGTAAATAAAGCTATGTCCGTCGGTCCATCTATCTGTCTGACACACACTTAACTCTCTCACAGTGAGACTGATTGACATTTGTGGTAACATGTTTTTGGTATTGCAAAATTGTCTTTTATCTCCTGCTAATTTTTTTCTTTTCTATGTACAGTTATTAAAATTCATGCACCTATTTTCCATACCGACTGTACTTACAAAGCTAGGGATTAGTTTGCAGACTTAAACATTGCCATCTTAAGGGGACTGGATGAACACTGTCTGAGCAGATCACACATCAACAACGACAATCACAGATTTTAGCAGATATGAAGTAAAACTGAGTTTTAGTTTCGTCCTAAACGAATTGAAACTACCATTTTAACAAATAAATATCTTCCAGACTTTTGTTGGCAAATGATGTATAGATGTTGAAATGGAATAAAGCTGTACATATGCGAGGTATTAACAAAATAATTATGTATACCCTATACCAAAGGATGGGGTCAGAACGAAAAATTGGTTCAGGGGATCGGTTAAGGACTGTTCGAATTAGAGGGTGCTGAATTTTAAAATTTTACCTATTGCCTATATTTTAAAAATTAACTATTATATTTAGAAAATTTTTCCAAAGGGTTTTCGATAGCATTTTCTTGAATCTTTCATAAAAAAATAAAAACAAATAAAAAAATGTTTTCTGATTTTTTTGTGAAATTAATTTTTTTTTTAAATTTTTGTAAAAACCCATATTTTTATACCCTACACCACACTGTGGTACAGGGTATTATAACTTTGTACATTTGTTTGTAACACCCAAAAGGAGAAGAAATAGACCCATCGTTTATTAAACCGATCGACTTAGAATCACTTTCTGAGTTGATTTAGCTATGTCCGTCTGTCTGTCATGTATTCTTATAATCAAAGTACAGGTCGCAATTATGGTCCGATCTCGACGAAACTTTACACATATCTTTTTTGGCCCAAGGACCATCCCTATTGAATTTGGTTAAAATCGGTTCAGATTTAGATATAGCCCCCATATATATGTTAGCCCCGATTTGACATGTAAGCGCTGTAAAAACTTTATTTTATATCCGATCAGTATAAAATTCGGCAGAAAGAGGTTTCTTATTATATGAATGAACACTGTTAAATTTGGAAGAAATCGGTTCAGATTTAGATATAGCCCCCATATATACGTTACCTCCGATTTGACATGTGAGTGCTGTAAAGATGTTATTTTATATCCGATCAGTGCGAAAGTCGGCAAAAATAGGTTTCTTTCAACATGAAGGAATACTGCCAAATTCGGAGAAACTCGGTTTAGATTTAGATATAACACCCATATATATGTTACCCCCGATTTGACCTGTAAGCGCTGTAGAAATTGTATTTTATATCCGATCAGTACGAAATTCGACAGAAGGAGGTCTTTTAACATGAATTAGTATTCAGGGAAGATCGGTTCAGATTTACATTAAAGCTCCATATATATGTTCCTCCTGATTTGGTATTAAACCGCTATAGAAGTTGTATTTTACTTCCGATCATTGAAATTTTCCAGAAAGATGTTTCTCAATTTAGGAACGAATATTGCTTAATTTAGCGATTATCGTTTCAGAATTAGATAATATGTTCTACACATTTACCAATTATTCCAAATTATTATGGCAATGACCCTTATCGCATTGTTAGGGAGGTGTAGGGTATTATATAGTCGGTCCCGCCCGACTTTCTGCCTTTCCTTACTGGTTGTTGTTGATTTATTTTGCTCAAACGAAGCCTCCGGTTACACTATGCAACAAATGAACAGTTTTTGAAAAATACACGGACTTGACAGTATAAGTTCGATTCTACTATCAAAGGGTAGTATAACCCTATACTCGGTTTGGCGAAATTGGTGACCAATTTTTTTTATATGCCTCCAAAGTTTCTGAAAATCAGTGGGCCCCTCGAAAAAGGTGCAGCAGCTTTTGTCCAACAACTAATTCAGACTTGGTGTACCGCTTAACTATATTTGTATAATGTAAAATTTTTTTCCTGTACTTTTTTATGAAAAAGTTTAGGAAAAAAATAATTTTTTTCATCTTTTTCAGCATAACTTTAGGGACTTTTTCACTAACAATGTTTGCCGAAATTGTAGCCAACGTAAATCTGAGCAACTTTAGTGAACATATCAATACAATCTGAACGTGTCTATGTAGGTACCCTAAATAGCTCAATAAACCACATTGTACCCCAAAAATTTTAGTATTTCACTATTATGATACAAAAATATTTTTTTTTGGTATATGTATATTAATTCCGTCAGAATTTATTTTGGTTTGAGACCATATGTTTCAGTTACTTTCTGTCTATTGCAAAAAAGTAATAGAAACAAATACAAAAATTGGTAGAGTGTTTTAATTGCTTGGTAGAATTGACTGCAGTTTCGATAGACACCACTCTATCATCTTCAGAATTCAGTAGCAATAGTGTATGTCTATAACTTAAATCAGCTGAAATACTTATGGAAGCAGTAAATTGAATTTAACAAGAACTGCTAACCAAACCCGTATTTCGCCGAACTAAGTCAACATACTAAAACTCTCATACCAATACAATTTTGTTTTTTGCTTGGGTTCGCATCGCATTGTACCTTATGTGTTTGTATGTGTTGTTGTCATTTATTGTTGGTCTGTGCTTTTGTTATTCAGTCAGAATTTATTTTGGTTTGAGACCATATGTTTCAGTTACTTTCTGTCTATTGCAAAAAAGTAATAGAAACAAATATAAAAATTGGTAAAATTCCAATATTTTTGTGGAACATATTAACCCTTTAGCTCCCTCACATAACTGTAATTTTTGGCCCCATTTTAACAAATCGTAAAAACCACCTCTTAAAATGGGGAGGGCGGGGATGAAATGTTCTACAAAAATGTTGGCCATGGAAATGTTGGTACAGGAAAACAATTTTTTTCGCAAAAATTTTAAGAAACTTTGTTGTTTAGCTACATTATTGCCAAATATATTTAAGCGGTATCACCAATTCTGAATTAGTTTTTAGACAAAAGCTGATGACACCTTTTTCGAATGACCCACTGATTTTAAGAAACTTTGAGGCCCATAAAAAATTTGTCACCAATTTCGCCAAACCGAGTATAGGGTTATACTACCCTTTGATAGTAAAATCGATACTATACTGTCAAGTTCGTGTATTTTTCACTGTTGCACAGTGTTATTTTCTTTAAGAGCTTTATGGTCTATTAGTGGAATGAGACTTGTAGTTATATCTATTAAATATTAACATAAACATAATAGAGGTTCTACCACATATTTTACCTTAACTCGAGAATTATTTACTGTAATTGGTTGATGAAAGCTTTAAAGTATACTAAGTTAAGTAGCCTTTATCTTCTGCTATCCTATATTTTCCATGCCGTTAGCGGTTTCAAAGCTACGTTACAAGATATTGCTAAAAAAAATCAATTTTTTTGAGAGAAACTCTATAATTTTTTTAAACTAAAACCTTTTAAAAACTTTGGAAAATTCACAACTAATGTATATTTATAATTTTAGAAATAATAAGTGTGATTGGTGATGAATATAATGAGACCGTTCCGAAAAAATCCGAAGACGCATAATTTAAAATGTTAAATCTAATTAAGTAAGTCTACCAACATAGAATATTCGGTTTAGTTCTGTGATATTATGATTTGGTATTTTTTGTGGGGTTGGTAGATTTATTAAATTAGCTACAACTTTTTAAATAATACATCACTCTATTCCTGATCGATCAAACTTGAAGATAAAATAAAAAACAATAACTGGGAATATTTCGATGTTTTAATTAAAAAATTATGAAAATGTTCTGAAAACAAGTAAGAAAGTTTCAGTCGTGTAAACCGACTAATGTATACCCTCACTTTGTGAGTACTGTAATATGAAATATTACACGAGTTAATCTGTCAATTTGTATAGGAGGTACCATAGGGGGTTTAACAAATACTCCTATTTTTCGCATACAGGGTCTCCCATATTCGACGGACCCATCTGGCAACGCCATAACTTTTGACAGAGATGTCAGATCGCTTAATGACATACCGCGTTTGAAGCGTCAGTCCAAGCAGATTTTTACCATGGAACAATACACGCCACGCGAGCGCTCTGAAATAGTTGAAATTTACATTCAACAGAAGAAGTCAAGTCAACGTGCTTTTAAAATATTAAAATAAAAGTCGACCAAGGCGATCGGCCGAGAATATCGCTGCCGTACGAGCCAGTGTTGAGAGGTCCCCAAGAACATCCCAAAAACGCCGTTCTCAGCAGTTGGGCATGGCTCGGTCCACTTTACAACGGATTATTCGCGTTGATTTGCATTTGTTCCCGTACAAAATTCAATCGACGCAAAGATTGTTGCCTGCGGACAAGCCTCGTCGATTGGAATGGGCCCAACGAGTCCGTGGGTCCGTCGAATATGGGCAACCCTGTATATATATATATTTTCCAAATATATAGCACTGTACCGAATTGTAAGCGTTTATGTGAACTGATATTTTAAAGTTATGATATATTCAATTTTGGTATGATTTGGCAATTTTGTGTGGGAAGTACCAAAAGGAGCGTGTTGATAACGCCCATTTTCAAAGGGCTATAAGTTCCTTAAAAATATTACACTTTGCAAAATTTTTTTGTATTTTCGTGCATTGGTACTCACGCTATAAGCTCTTAACTTTTTGTATAAAATTGAACATTTGTGCGAGAGGTACCAAAAGGGGCGTGGCAATACCCACCGTTTTTCACAAAATGTCAAGTATATTTATGCACTGGTATTCAAGTTATAAGCTGTTAACTTTTAGTGCAAAATAGTACATTTGTGTGGGAGGTACCAAAAGGGGCGTGTCAACTACGCCCAATTTTCACTGGACTATAGGTACTATAAAAGTATTACACTGCACAACATTTCAAGTATTTGCATGAAGTTATATTATAGTTATAAGCAGTTAACTTTTGGTGCAAAATGGTCCATTTGTGTGGGAGGTACCAAAAGGGGTGCGGCAACTTTGCCCATTTTTCTCGAGGTGATAGTGACTAATATACTAATATTATGTGTAGAATTTCAGAAAATTCGAATAAGTAGTATAGAAGTTATTAAAGAATCAATATTTCACTAAAAGTCAACCCTTTGTGGGGGAGGAGTGGACCAAAATAGCTCATCTTCGAACTCATGCGGAGATAGATAAAAATATTACCGCATACCAAATTTGAAGTAAATCGGTTACTCCTTTCGAGAGTTATCGTGCGCACCAGCCAGCAGGCAGACAGACAGGCCGACAGACAGACGGACGGACATTGCTCATTCTACTTAAAATGACCCAAAACGAATATCCGCCGAACATACTTGGGGTCTTAGGTCACTCATTCGATGTGTTACACTTTTTTCCGTAGCAAATGATATATACCCTCGTATCACTGAAGTGAGGGTATAAAAATTGATATTTTCGACAGGGCTGTGGAGTTGGAGTCGGGGATATTTGTCCGGAGTCGAAAAATTTTGGCCGACTCCGAGATGGATTGTGCAAAATGTACCATTTATGCAATTTTTGCACTCAACAATGAGAAAACAATTCTGCTACAACAGAAGGATAAAACATTTGAAGCTTTTAACCAAATATTTTTGTATGTCCAAAATATCTATAAAGTCAACAACATTATCGACATTAAAGAAAGTTCTGTTTATATATGTGATCCATTTAGCAACATGAATATGCTGCTAACAAAATAAGAATTTTGCAAGACTATACGCTATTCCTAAGCGAGAAAAAAACCAGCAAAAAATATCAATGACTGGCGAAGCCAACTATATGATATCGTAAACCACCTTGATAGAGCAGAATAAGCTCAGATATAGAAAATATAAATAATAATTATAAAACTAAATCTAAACTGAATTTATTCAAATTCGACAATATGCGTTCCTGCATAAATAAAATCTACCCTACTAAATTTCAAAATGATTGAATGTGGAATACAGCTCCCATAGCGCCACAAGGCCAAATCTAAAGAAACATTTATATCTGGGGGCAATATGGATCTGAACCGATTTTGACCAATTGCAATAGGTTTCCTCCCTGTTGTGAAAGAGTTCTTATTGAACTGAACTCAACGAACAACTTAAGATGGACAGACATACAGACGGACTGCTAGTGATTCTGTAGTATATTTTTACAAATCTGCCCAAAAACAAAGTCATAACCCCCGGTATCATAGTGTTGTGTAGAGTACAATAACTAACGAAGAAACTGGATGCCTGAAGCGAACATTATTTCCAAATATTGCGGCATACGGGTATTAAACCAGAGGCTGTGATTGTAGAAAATTTTATTATGATTTCATTTTGAAAGAATTGTCATATTATTTGCAAGTCAGGCGTCGATAAATAAATAATAATTTAATTACTGGTATTTAATAACTACTGTTTTGTGGTTTTTTAACAAAGCTATAACTTATTTTCAATAATTCAATTAAAATCCGACTCCGGGAGTCGGAATCGAGTAGTTTTGGCTCGACGCCGCAGCCCATATTTTCAGAATATCTTTGAAACCTATGATGGGATGAACAATTTATATTAGAAGAAGATGAAGGCTAATTAATTTAGAATTACTTAAAGCTTTACTGAACTAACTAGCCTAAATTGTTCTCCAGTTATGCTAGAATATGTGGGTCACCCTCTATGTTTTAAATGTTTATCTTTATTTTGAGAGATATAATAAAGATAAACATAAAGCTCTAAAAGGAAATGACGGAAGCTTTCGTTTGAGCAAAAAAAATAAATAATATGTTTTTATACCCTACACCACACTGTGGTACAGGGTATTATAACTTTGTGCATTTGTTTGTAACACCCAAAAGGAGAAGAAATAGACCCATTGTTTATTATACCGATCGACTTAGAATCACTTTCTGAGTTGATTTAGCTATGTCCGTCTGTCTGTCTGTCCGTCTGTCTGTGAATGTATTTTTGTAATCAAAGTACAGGTCGCAATTATGGTCCGACCTCGACGAAACTTTACACATATATTTTATTTGGCCCAAGGACGATCCCTATTGAATTTGGTTAAAATCGGTTCAGATTTAGATATAGCCCCCATATATATGTTACCCCAGATTTGACATGTAAGCGCCGTAAAAACTTTATTTTATATCCGATCAGTCTGAAATTCGGCAGAAAGAGGTTTCTTATTATATGAATGAACACTGTTAAATTGGGAAGAAATCGGTTCAGATTTAGATATAGCTCTCATATATACGTTACCCCCGATTTGACATGTAAGCGCTGTAAAATCTGTATTTTATATCCGATCAGTACGAAATTCAGCAGAAAGAGGTATCTTATTATATGAATGAACACTGTTAAATTTGGAAGAAATCGGTTCAGATTTAGATATAGCCCCCATATATACGTTAGCCCCGATTTGACATGTAAACGCTGTAAAAATGTTATTTTATATCCGATCAGTGCGAAATTCGGCAAAGAGAGGTTTCTTATTACATGAAGGAATACTGCTAAATTCGGAGAAAATCGGTTCAGATTTAGATATAGCCCCCATATATATGTTACCCCCGATTTCACATGTAAGCGCTGTAAAAACTGTAATTTATATCCGATCAGTATGAAATTCGTCAGAAAGAGGTTTCCTATTATATGAATGAACACTTTTAAATTTGGAAGAAATCGCTTCAGATTTAGATATAGCCCCCATATATACTTACCCCCGATTTGACATGTGAGCGCTGTAAAAATGTTATTTTATATCCGATCAGTGCGAAAGTCGACAAAAAGAGGTTTCTTTCTACATGAAGGAATACTGCCAAATTCGGAGAAAATCGGTTCAGATTTAGATATAGCTCCCATATATATGTTACCGCCGATTTGACATGTAAGCGCTGTAGAGACCATATTTTATATCCGATCAGTACACTGAAAAAAAAAATAGTAATAAAACTAATGATGACACATTCTTATATTAAGTATGCTACCTCGGCATCAATTCAATGACAATTTTCATTAAAATAATGAAAATTTACACGTTTTTTACGAAATTTTCCTTAATATAAAGTTTTTTGAATTTGAATTAATGACTATCTAATCATTAGTTTTGTATACGCGCTTCTTTAAATGTACGCATTTAAATTAAAGAAAAAAATCATTATTTTTGTGCCAATCCGCATTATTTTAAGTAATATTTCAATACTTTTAAGGATTTTCTACATTAACACTATGACGTAGACATGTCATAGTTTTAATGCCGAATCGGACTTAATTAACAGTATGAGATATTTGAGTAATAAATTTAAGGCTATGCTCCCCTTAAAGGAAAGGCTTCTTGGTGATAAATTTTATGACTATTGTCATTATTTTTAAGAATACATACGAGGGAATTATACAATCTCTCCCTCCCTCTCTCGCTCGGAGAATCAGTTTTGTTTGGTAATGTGTGAATCAATAATTGTTATGGAATGTTAGAAGAGAAAATAGAGAATAGTTCAGTTGTTCGTTTTCTTTTAAATCGTCAGTTATTTACAAGCGATGGAAGGAAGCGGTTGTCTGTTTTCGGGACGCGGATTGTGAAAAAATTTGGTTGCTGTGAATATGTAAGTATACGTGCATACATACGTGCATATTGCACCGAAAATAATTTTAATATGGGCTGTTAACAGTTATTTTTGCTAAAGCATATAGCGTGTACATATGTGTATGCATGTGGTTATGCCGTCGGCATCACCATCGATCCCTGTGATAAGGGAGTGCGTGTGTCATAGTTATTTTTGCTGTATGTTATTTATGGCGATGTACATGCGTTTTTGAAGGAGATCTTGTTTGTAAGTCCTGTGAAGAGATTTGTGCCAAATGGATGACAAAAATGTGAGTAATAGATTTTGTAATACTGAAAGAGACAATGGGAAAATGTTTAGGTACGTGATAAATAATATTATTATCCTGAAATAAACATCTTATTGGCAATTACAAAATTAACAAAACACATTTTATTTGAAAGTATTTATTTATTAAAAATACCAGCGCATAATGCAGAAATGTCAAATTATTTGTGGCAATATAGAAATTTATTATTAATAATATGTTATACATATAACTATCTTTTTTAATTTGTTTAGTAAAATAATTTTAGAATGGGTCTTTTGTGAGAAGAGTGGCAAATTTTACAAAATATTTCAACGTAAGTATTATATATGAACGGCTGAAATATTTCTCTTAGTTTTCAGCGTTTTCCAATTGTGATATGATAAAATTTATTTAAATTTTTTTTTGTTTATAGATAATTTTATTTGATTTATTTTCAGAAAAAATTTAATTATTTTAATTTTAGATCACGCAATACTTGAAGATAAATGTGATGGATATATGAAAAATGCAGTGCTGAATGCCATTTATAAATTACAACAAATAAGTGAGATTTGGAAACAATAGATTTGGAAACAATATTTGTAAGTATTATGTATTTCTGAACAAATATATTTTATTTGAAAATCAAGAAATTTAATTTGGAACGCATATATTAATGTATTAGAATAAAATATATTTGCGAACTGACGTTCACATATAAAATACGTGTTTTCACACAAACAAAGTTATTGTTAAAAAGTTTTCCAAATATAATTTATTTAAAAAGATGTTTTCCTTTTTTGAATTTTAGTTTAAATTTTTCCTTGATTTCGTGTTCATAATTGCTTTATTAATTAAATTATTAATTAAACCTGCTGTTAGATTAGGCCCGTTTGGTCTAATTTTTGTATCGTTTCCTTTATAAACGGTAATATATGTATGTATAAATATTGCCTTATAATTTGGTCCAAGGGATATTTTTGTTTTACTAAAATCAAAATAATAAGCGTTTTTGCTCAAAAATAATTGTAAATAAGCAGCTTTCTTTTCACGAAGTATTGAATAAAAATAAATATAAAATATTTTCTTCCATATTCATTTTATATGAAAAATGTAATGTTGACCAAATGGACTCTTAATCTATGATTCGTACAGATTTGCTCATCTAACACCAGGGTTAAGAATGTAATAAGCAGCATTAGCTTTTGTTTTACAGAAGTAATTTTTAATAAGTTTTTGTAGTTTTGTTTGCTAACAAAACTTAAGATTTTAAAATCTAAGTCACGATTGATTTTTTTGAGAAAATTATTTTTGATAACTCAATTTATATGAAAAATGTCACTTTCGCCACTTTCAAAACAATCAGTTTCTATTATTAATAATATCTTACATAAATATTTTTTTAACTTTTAGTACAGCAAATTTTGTATGGATCTATTATGAGAATTTGTGTCGTAGAAGAGTGACTAAATATTTCAGTGTAAGTAAGTATATTCCAAAGATTTTAATATATCTCTTATTTTTCAACATTTTGTGACAGTTATATGATAAAATTTATTTTAATACTTTATCGTATATAAATCATTCTGTTTGATTTCTATTCAAATTATTTTTATTTCAGTTCGCGCAATTGAACTTTATTTGGATATATGAAAAATGCAGTGGGGAATTAAAAATTTACAAATTGCAGGAAATGAGTGAGCATACAAACTATGTATATGATATAATAATATAATATTTGTTTTATATAATTTCTATTTAAATTCCAGCCAAATTCTGGTTTTAAAATCATTAAGGTCGGTTCCGATAATAATTGTTCATGGACAACAAATTGAGAAACGAATCCCGCTATAGAATCGATACATAACAATACAATATTCGAATAAAAGTCAAACTTCATAGTGTGTTGGCCGATTTGTCTTTATACAATTACATATTGTTTTAAATTATAAAATGTCCAAGGTTATCCGTAATATGTTTTTTATTTTTTTTTGTATTTTCCAATATAAAATATAACAAATAAAATATTTATTTAGAAAGATAAAGTGTTGTGTTATTGAAGTTTCTATGAATAGTAAATGATTTCAAAGAAAATGATTCATTTAAAAGAGTAACATTATAATCAATATAATGTAACGAATTTTCCATACATATTTAAAAAAACTGTATTTAAATTCATATATGCCTTAAATTAATTACCAATATATTCTTATATCAAGGACAAACATTTTAAATTTTATTACGATAATGTTTTAAATTATATGATATTTTACCAAAAATAAGCACGCGCCATACTTAAATTTACGCAAAAATGTGCCTATTTTAAGACCAAACTTAATTAGTTTTATTACCCAAAATTCTTAATTCTATGAAATGCATCCTCAAAACAAATACTATTCACGTCTTTAAATTTACTATAACACCTTCTTATTTTTATAGCGTTTGTCTTTGGCTCGAAATCATTGCCGAAATCTTAAACTTTACGAAAAATTCATTGATTTTCAGTAAGCTTTTTTTTTAGTGTACGAAATTCGACAGAAGGAGGTCTTTTTACATGAATGAGTATTCAGGGAAGATGGGTTCAGATTTATATTAAAGCTCCATATATATGTTCCTGCTGATTTGGTATCAAACCGCTATAGAAGTTGTATTTTACTTCCGATCATTAAAATTTTCCAGAAAGATGTTTCTCACTTTAGGAACGAATATTGCTTAATTTAGCGATTATCGTTTCAGAATTAGATAATATGTTTCTACCCATTTACCAATTATTCCAAATTATTATGGCAATGACCCTTATCGCATTGTTAGGGAGGTGTAGGGTATTATATAGTCGGCCCCGCCCGACTTTCTGCCTTTCCTTACTGGTTTTTTTTATAAAAATATCCAATAAAGTTTTATTTGCATTAACCGAAATGTCAATAATAACACCCTCCAACTCTGAGAGTCCTTAACCGATCTCGTTCAAGACATACGAGGTATGTTCAGAAAATATTGGGAATTTTTAATTTCCGCGGGCTACGTGTATTTGATTTTTGATATTTTGTAGCGTTATGTTGGTACTCATGTCCCTTACTTATGCTGACAAGGTCGACCATTTTGAATGTTTAGTTAATTTTTGACAGCTGTTGTGCTTGGGTGTTCTTTAACTTGTCTTCGATTTTTATCTATTTCAGAAAATGGATCAAAGAATCTGCATCAAATTCCGAATGTTGACTATGGCATATGGTGAAGCTACCTTGGACCAAAGCAACGTTTATCGGTGGTACAAAATGTTCGTAGAGGGCCGAGAAGATGCGGAGGACGAACAGCGTGCCGGACGCCCGAGCACGTCAACAACAGACGAAAACATTGATAAAGTGAATAAAATAATATTGGCCAATCGACGAATTAGAGAAGTTGCTGAGGATCTAAACATATCGATTGGCTCGTGCCATTCGATTTTAACCAATGATTGGGGCATGAGTCGGGTCGCCGCTACATTCGTGCCAAAATTGCTCAATTTGGACCAAAAACAGCATCGCGTTAACATTGCTCAGGAGATGTTGAACTCGGTCCGTGACGACCCAAATCTGCTCCAGAGGGTCATAACTGGTGACGAATCATGGGTTTATGGTTACGACGTGGAATCTAAAGCTCAATCATCCCAAAGGAAGCTGCCGCATGAACCAAGACCCAAAAAAGCGCGCCAAGTTCGGCCAAACGTAAAGGTTTTGTTCACAGTTTTCTTTGATTGCAGGGGCGTGGTGCATGATGAGTTCTTGCCACAGGGTAGCAATCCGCCAATAACGGCCGGATTTGTGGATGAACAAAAACTGGCTTTTGCACCATGATAAGGCCCCTGCACACACATCCTTGCTTGTGCGCGAATATTTGGCCAAAAACAACACAGTAATGGTGCCGCAGTCACCGTATTCCCCTGAACTAGCCCCCTGTGACTATTTTTTGATCCCAAAACTGAAAAGGTCCATGAAAGGACGGCGCTACGCCACGATTGAGGAGATAGAGACGGCATCGAAGTAGTAGCTGAACAAGATCACAAAAAATGATTATTTGAAGTGCTTAGAGGATTTGAAAAAACGTTGGCAGAAGTGTATTATATCTGAGGGGAATTACTTTGAAGGGGACAAAATAGATATTCATGAATAAATAAATACTTTTTGAAAAAATAATATTTTGCAGCCGTAAGATATATATATTTTATGCAAATTATGGAGTAGATGTGTGATGTTACAAAAAGTACATAACTTTTAAAAGAGCCTACTGATTTAGGCGTCTAGAAAATACTGCGACAAGCCACCTGTCATAAGGATTTAATCATTTCTCGAGAAAGCCAAAAAAGGACATCGTGGATCTTGACTATATTTTAGAGCACAATTTGGCCTAAAATATAAAAAATAAAATTTTAAAATATAAATGGGATTTTTGTAAAAAAATAATTTTAATAAAATTATTTTTAAAAAAGATTGGAAAAGAAATCTTTTTAAATTTGTTTTCTATTTTTAATTAAGAGTGCAAATAATTACCAACATTTTGCAAAAAGTCCCATATTGAAAGCTTTTACCGATAAAAAGATATAATTTATTTATAAACCCAGTATGCCTCAAAATCCACAATTTGGACAATTTTAAAATCTTCTTAGTAGGCCTGTTTTTTTTATTTTTTTCACAATAATTTGCATGGGTTGTCGACAACACTTAATATAAACATTATACCAAGTTTCACTAAAATCCGTGACATAAGCCAAAAATACTGTGATCACTTAACATGGAAATACTCAAATATGACATTTTTAAATTTCTTTTAAAAATTATAAATTTTTTAAAATAAATCATCAAAGCATGCCCAGTTTGCGGACCGCAACATGTTTTATAGGGTTTACGACTGTCAGAAAATTTTAAACGTTACATACGTCATAAACCCGTCTCAAATGTATAAAATGTCACAAAAGTCACATAGTATTATATTTTATTACACGCTGAAAAAAATTGCTTCTGTAGTATATTGTCTCAAACATATTCTGCTTGAAATATACATATGTTTAGGGTACACTCCACATTTGACACAAACATTTATTTCATGTTTGCGAGGATGTTGTTCTAAACAAAACTATGTCTCGCTCCTAATATCTTTTTATTTGGAACTAATACGAGTATTTCTAATTGTCACAAAGAAAATTACTATTTAAGTATTTAATGCATTTTCAAAGAGAAATTGAAAGTACAGTTTTTAGAAATTGTAGAATTTTATTAAAATTAAATTGTACAATCTTGGGTAGCGATAAATCGCATTGATGGCTTGACAATATGTGACAATTTTGGAATATTTAAAATAAAATACTTTTTGTTAATAACAAAAACTTTTTAAAAAATACAAATTAGTGATGTAAAAACAAAAATCAAAATATATTTTCTTCCAATTCGAACATATTAAAAATTACGATTTTCCCCCGTGTAGATATAGGTTACAAGTATTCTTTGGAAAATGTTATACTCACAGCTATATGATCTTGACCTACTCCAACATTTCATGATTTAAAGGATGCAGAACTTTCAAAAATGTGATTAGCGAAAATTTGTTAAAATTCCTAGACATTGATTTGCATCGTAGACCTTCTATGTTATTTATGTTGTTGTATTTAATTAGGCTGTAGGTCATACAAATAAAAGAAAAACATTTCTGTTTGTTTATTTTTATTCTTCTCCAATATTTCGACCAACTTCGCTGGGATATTAAATAAACAAAAAGTTACATTTATATCGCAAAAAACACTGTTCACCTGCTGAAGCTTTTCGGTTAGACATTTTTAAAATATGGTTGCTCCATATATTTTAACATACATATGTAACTCTAGAACCATTTGTCCGATAAGGTAAACAAAATACAATTTTATTTAACTTCGTGCAATATTTTCCATCTCTTTAACAGTTTGGGAGATATCTGTCATTGTATGTAATAATAATAATTTAATGATAACCAGTAAGGAAGGGCTAAAAGTCGGGCGGGGCCGACTATATAAGTTTAATTCCCTACGCCTCCCTAACAGTGTGAAAAGGGGCATTGCGATAATAATTTGGAATAATTGGTTTCGTTTCACATAACAAAGTACTTAGCTCCACCTTCTCATCAAGGCTTATTCCAAGGAGGAGTTGAAGATGTTGATCATAATAAACTAGATTTGAAACTATAGCCTTAAAATGAGCAGTATTCATTCATAGATCAAGAATCGGAAGGAACAAATAGATGGGACTGTACATAATCTAAATAGATTTTCATCAACTTCAAACAAAAACATAATTTTTGCTAAATTATATATAGATCTATATATATCTGATTAAATACTAAATAGGCAGAAAAATTTATAGCCACATATAAATGTCTAAATATGAACCCATTATCTCCAAATTAAGGAGTATTCGTTCCTAAATTAAGAATCTTCTTTCTGCCAAATTTTGTAATGATCGGATACATTATTATATAGAACTATAGAGCTTTGATACCAAATCGGTTGTAACATATGTATGAGGGTTATATCTAAATCTTAACTGATTTTCCCCAAATTAGGCAGTGTTTATTTATGTAATATGAAAACTCCTTCTGCCGAATTTCGTACACGGAGGAAAATCGGCATTTTTGATATATTTGAATAGAAAGAAAATATATTTGGAACACAAATTTTTAAATATTATATATTTTTGAGCAAAAAAATTTTATTTGAAAATCAATAAAATTTATTTGGAACGCATATATTAATGTATTACAACAAAATATATTTGCAAACTAATTTTCTCAAATAAAATATGAGTTTAAATACAAATAAAATTAATCTTTAGAAATTGCTCCAAATATATTTTATTTAAGAAAGATTTTCAAAACGTTGCTGACTTTTCGAACATCAGTTTTAATTTTTCCTTGATTTCGAATTTTACCTCCCAATTAAAAATGGCGTATGCAGCATACTTATTTTAAATTTCTAAATATTCCAAGACATCATTTGTTGTTAATCCTTTGAGTAATTTATTGTTATCCAAGATTATACGATTCAATTATAAAATCTTCTAGAAAATTTCTAAAAAATTAACTTTGAATTGCTGAAAAACTTAACACAATTAAGCTATCGGTATATTTTCTAAATACTTAAATGCAAATAAATCTTTGTTACGGAAATAATATTGCCAAATAAAAATATATTAGGATGGAAACAAAGATTTGTTTAGACCAACATCTTCCCAAATATATAATATTTGGGCGTACCAAATATTAAACATTTAGAGTGTACCCTAAACACATATATGTTTCAAGCCGAATATGTTTGGGACAATATGCTACAGAAGCGATTTTTCTTCAGCGTGTACTGACGGGATATTAAATACAGTTTGTACAGCGTTTACATGTCAAATCGGGGGTAGCATATATATATATATATATATATCTAAATCTGAACCGATTTACCCCAAATTTGATAGTGGCCATTCCTGAAAAGAAATTTTTTTTGCCGAATTCCGTACAGATCGGGTATAAAATACTGTTTTTACAGCGCTTACGGCGCCACGAAACAACCCCCAAGCCGAAAATGAAATAACCCCCAATGAAATATGCCCCAAATGAAATGAAATAACGCCCAAAGATTAAATCCCCAAAAAATATTAGTTAATTTAAAAAAAATAATTCCCCACAAAAAAAGTGAAATAACCCCCAACGAAAAAAACCCCAAATAAATGAAATAAACTCCAAATTAAATTTATTCGTCTAGACAAATATTTTTTGTGCAATATACATAATTTTTCCCAAAAACTGTTTGTAGTATTTACAGAAACGCTTGTATGGAATCCCCAACAGGCCGACGAAACAAATTAGAATAAAAACTAATGGGAATACCTGCAAATTGCAAATTGATATTTAATAATGGACGTAAAAACAGCGTTTCAACTGCTTTGCAACGGTTTTTATGCTTTGCAAGTGAATGTTGGAACAGAAAACATAAAGAAATAATAATCCTGACGAAAAATTTTAATAAATGTTTCTGAAGTATTTTTTGTAATGCATTACTATTTCTTGACGTTTGCAAACTTTTGGAATATAATACATGAGAATACATGACAACATTTGGAAGAGAATTCTCTTCCAAACTATTTCACATATGAAGTTTCAGTTCTCTTCCAACAGATTTTGAACATGAAGAAATAGTAATGCAGACGAAAAATGGGTTAAAAAATCGCCGCGATTTTTTTATTTGCACTAATATTTCTTCATGTTCAAAAACTGTTGGAAGAATCACAGCGATTTTTTAACCTGTTTTTCGTCTGCATTACTATTTCTTCATGTATGAAAACTGTTGGAAGAGAACTGAAACTTCATGTGTGAAATATGTTGGAAGAGAAAACATGAATAGGAATTAATGGAGACGAAAAATAGGTTAAAAATCGCGGCGATTTTTTAACTATTTTTCGCCTCCCTTAATTCCTATTCATATTTTCTCTTCCAAAATATTTCCATACAATTTTCAGACATGAAGAAATAGTAAAGCAGACGCAAAATTTGCCAAAAAATCCCCGCGATTTTTGTCCCGCTGTTTCACTTGCTTTATCTTTTCTTAAATTTTTCTCTTACAGCAGTATTCAATCGTAAATTGTTAAAAGGGAACAAACCCAATCAGTTCAGTTACTGATCGGCGCTCTAGCAAAATAGTCGCAAATCTTGTTTTACTTACCATTTCCAAACATTTAAAGCTTATTAATTTCATGATATAATGCAATCGTACCATCGGGTATGTTTTCTGTAATCTGATATCCATGACCTTACAACTTAAATTTTCATATTTGTTATAATTTAAAATTTGTAAATTTTCTTCTCTGAAGCACTATTAAGAACTGATTACTACTCTCAAGGTCCACACTAAAATTACCCCGTTTAATATGTTCATTCGATTCTAACCGTCTAACGATAAAAAAGCGATATCTAACAATTTTATTATTAAAAACTTTCCTAAACTTCATTTTGAATGTCAATTAAATAATCCCCAAATAAAATGAAATACGGCCCAAGAAAAAATAGATTTCGATGAAAATTAAATAAATCCCAAACAATGAAAAAATTCCCAAAACCCAGAATGAATGAAATAAATCCCAAATTCATTTTATTTTGGGTTTTATTTTATCTTGGTCTTAGTAACAAAAAATTAAAAAAAATTGATAAAATGAAATGAAACCCAAAGTTAATGAAATTTTACCCAAACCCAATTTTGAATCTTTTTTGGGTGTTATTTCATTTTCGGCTTGGGGGTTATTTCACTTGAGGGTTATTTCACTGCGCCAGCGCTTACATGTCAAATCAGGGGTGACTTGTATATGGGGCCTTATCTAAATCTGAACCTATTTTCCTCGAATTTAGTATTTTCTCTAAGTGTATCAAGAGACTACTCTCAGTCAATTTGTATACCCTAACTTTAGTGATACGAGGGTATATATCATTTGCTACGGGCCAAAAGTGTAACACATCGAAGGAGTGATCTAAGACCCTAAGTATGTTCGGCGGATATTCGTTTTGGGTCATTTTAAGTCGAATGAGAAATGTCCGTCCGTCCGTCTGTCTGTCTGCTGGCTGGTGCGCACGATAACTCTCGAAAGGAGTAACCGATTGACTTCAACTTTGGTATACGGTAATAGCTTGTTCTATCCCCGGCTAAGTTCGAAGATGGGCCATATTGGTCCACTCCTTCTAGTACCTCCCCTACAAAGGGTTAACATTTAATGAAATATTTATTCTTTAATAGCTTCTATACTACTTATTCGAATCTTCTACAATTCCACACATAGTATTAGTTTATTAGTAGCTATCACCTCGAGAAAAATCAGTGAACGCCCCTTTTGGTACGTCCCACACAAATGGACGGCAGCCGGAAGTTGGACCCCAAGAAAATGCACCCCAAATTGAAAATGAAAGTGCGCCCCAAATTTGGGGCCTATTTTCGTTGCAAAAACTGATTTAGAAAATTACACCCCAATCAAGAAAACAGCATGAAATGAAAATAAACCCCAAAAAAACTAAGAAATTTTCTCTTCGTAAATCTGGGGAGTACGCAATAATTCACGTATACAAACCTATTTTCTAATTATAAATCTTTTCCTGTGTGGTCGGCCAACGGCCTTCGGCCTCTGTTTAAGACTTTCTCTTATGGACGGGATCCAAAGTAGGCAACGTGGAGCTAATCTTTTATGCTTAGCATCTCCTGTTTCTAAATTAATAGATGAAAATAAGCCCCAAAAAGCATGACAAGAAATGAAAGTCAGCACCAAAAAGCAGACAAAAATGAATTTAAGCCCCAAATAAAATTGTTGGTGCTTGATATGTTATTTTTTGGGGCCCATATTCATAAAAATATTGGTGTGTATTTTCCTGGGGGCCCAATTTCATTCCGCCCAAATGGACCATTTTTCATCAAAATTGAACAGATTATTGAATGCAAGTGCATAAAAATGGCGGAATGAAATTGGGCCCCAGGAAAATACACCCCAATATTTTTATGAATATGGGCCCCAATAAATAACATATCAAACAACAACAATTTTATTTGGGGCTTAATTTCATTTTTTGACTGCTTTTTGGGGTTTACTTTCATTTCTTCTCTGCTTTTTGGGGCTTATTTTCATCTATTAATTTAGAAACAGGAGAGGCTACGCATAAAAGATTTGCTCCACGTTGCCAACTTTGGATCCTGTCCATAAAAGAAAGTCTTAAACAGAGGCCGCAGGCCGTAGCCCGACCGCACAGGAATAGATTTATAATTAGAAAATAGGTTTGTATACGTGTATTATTGCGTACTCCCCAGATTTAAGAAGAGAAAATGTTTTAGTTTTTTTGCGGTTTATTTTCATTTTATGGTGTTTACTCGATTGGGGTGTAATTTCCTAAATCAATTTTTGTAACGAAAATAGGCCCCAAATTTGGGGCGCAATTTCATTTTCAATTTGGGGTGCATTTTCTTGGGGTCCAACTTCCGGCCGCCCATAAAAATACCTGAAATTTTGGGCGTAATGAAGATCGACCCCATGAAAAAAACACCCCAATTAAAAAATGAAAACTAGCCCCAAAAATTACATGCGAAACAACAACACGAAATTTCGCTGTATTTTGGGGCTTAATTTCACTTGTTTGTTTAGGGTGCATTTTCAATATGAAGGTGTACCCCAAATACTGAAATGAAAATGTGCCCCACTAAATTTATGGGGTGCAATTTCATAGAAAGCTAGGGTTCACTTTCATAGATATGGGGTTCAACTTCATTCTACAGTTTAGGGCGCATTTTCATGGGGCGCCCCCAAATCAAAAGAGGGAGTTGTTCTTTTATAATTCATCAATTTTTTTTCATTTATTAAGTTTAATATGACTTTGGCAAAATAATTCTGAAGAAATAGCTAACTTAAAATTTATAATTCAAAAATAATTATGCGATACAATAATTTTGAAGACACCATGGACTTAAGGTTAATAACATAAAAAATATCAAGTGACTTCTAACATATCTAAATAAAAACTTGCATAATATCATGCACAAATTCACGGCAATAAGGACAGTTGTAGGATCTTTCGTTATTTTCTATGGCGGCGGCTTGCAATTTTAAATTACATTCATCGCAAAGGATCAAGTGCTTACATGGCAAGAGCACAACATTTGGTGCTTTTTCCTGACAAACAACACAAACTCTGGTATTATTTGTTGACACGTTTTCGACTTCTTCCCAGTTTTCATCTTCTTCATTATTATTCTCAATTGCATCTAATCATTATTCTCTTTAACCAAGCTGTCACTACAAATCACATTTGATTCATGGACAATTCTCTCAAGAAATTTCGCAACTGTAATCTTCGACTCATCAAGCAATAGCGTTGCTTCCTTGATTAGGGCCTCTTTACTGCTTCTTCTTTTTGGCTTTTTTGCTGATTATCCACTATCACACAACATCTGAAAGTGACGACTTGTGAAAAATTCCTCTTTTCGAATAGCTTGAACGAATTTAAAAAAATTTGAATTTTTTTCTACTAGCTTTCCTATTACGCCATTATACGCCTCAACAGCGGAAGTGGTACGTATGCTCTGCTTGTAGACGCTCATATTGTGATATCCAACCTTAGAAGAAAGGGATATATAATTGTATACATAAAATGTATAAATGCAAGAAAGGAAAAAATGATTTTACAAAAATCGCGCGATTTTTTTGTCTGCGGCGCTTTCTACACGAATTAGAAAATCGCGCGATTTTTGTAAAATCATTTTTTCCTTTCTTCGGTATTACAATGTAATAACTAGGTCATAAAAAATGTATTTGAAAAAAATCGCGCGATTTTTGGAAAATGCATTTTTTGCCTGCGGCGCTGTCTACACGAATTAGAACATCAATATTTGTTTCATTTCATTGGCAACTAATGTTATATTTATGCATACAATAAGTAATACAGTTACATTCGAGTTAAACATCAAACATACTCACCAACAACCAACAAGTTTAACGTCTGGAAATTTTTGTTGAACTGCATTTCGCATTGCTTGATCGTAATCCGTAATAAATATATTCGGTTGCATTTGAAATATGTTTTCATTTATATATTCCAATAAATGAGCATATGCTGCAAATGATTTTTTGTTCATAAGGACAAAGAATATCGGAAATATCTGAAGAAGAGCAAATTTATTGTGCTACCAACAAAATCAATATTTTACAGATGTACCGACCTCTTCAAAATATTGAACATATATTATCAAGTGTTGTCTAAGGTACACTGCTAAATGTCGCATCCATTAAATACGTTCTATTCGTTGGACTGATATTCTCCTCGATCAATGTCATTGTTTTCTTCGACGAAAATATACAGTACGAAACGTCTCCCTCTTCAATGCAAGCTGAGAAAAAATGTTCCGGCTTGGCTTCGTCTTTCGTTATTCCGAATGTCGTCCAAACATGCTCCAGTTGAAAGGCTTCAATAACTTGAACACAATCGCTCGGGGAGGATATATAATGTTTGCTTACAATATATTGTAATCCTCTAAGAATTTTTGGAAAAGAAATATTTTTGGCATCACTCTGAAAGCTATAGCGAAATAAATCACTTTATATGCAAAAATATTGAAGTTTGAGACTTACCTTTTACAATTTCGTTCAAAAGCCTTCTTTATGGTACTGATAGCGCTTCGTTCGCCACATAAGCTACCAGCAACATCAACACAATCTGATTTAATTTTATTTAAAACATTCATTTCTTTGAAATGCTCCTCCTGGTGGTCATGATTATGATCCACGTATTTTTTGGCCGGAACACATTTACCATTTGGTAATAGATTAACTCTTGATTTACAAGAACTTAACCAACATTCATATTTTGCCACATCCTTGTAAATACTTTTCTTCTTGTAGATCATTTTTTGATCATATATGTAAAGTAATTTATTATTACTCTTCTTGCCAGTAAATATAACACAATCGCCAGTAAACACACAAAAATATATAAACGAAAATGAGCCCCAATTAAGCGTTTAGTAAATTTTGGGGTGTATTTTCATTCTTTTTGCGGTGCTGGTTCACATTTCATAAATACTGTAGTGAATATGGGCCCCAATATTTATTTTGGGATCTATTTTCATTTCTTATTTAGGGTTTAATTTACTGGGTTGCATAATCATTATGAAAATGGGCCCCAAATTTGGGGCCTTGCTTCAGACTCAAGTTGGGGCCTATTTTCCTGGGGCCCAACTTCCGGCCGCCGAAATTTTGTACTGTATAATGTTTTTGTAGCGCCTATAGTGCGGTAAAAAAATGGGCGTTATTGTACATTCACTTTTGGTACCTCCCACACAAATGGACCGTTTTACACCAAAAGTTTACTGCTTATAACTTAAATGCCAGTGTATACAAATACTTGAAATTTTGTACAGTGTAATGCTGTTATAGTGCCTACAAGCCTGTGAAAAGTGGGAGTCATCACCACGCCCCTTTTTGTACCTCCCACACAAAGGTACCATTTCGTACAAAAAGTTGACATCTTATAGCTTGAGTACCAATGCACGAAAATACTACAAAATGTTGCAAAGTAACGCTTTTAAAGTACCTATAGCCTTGTGAAAAATGGGCGTTATCACCACGCCTCTTTTTGTACCTCCCACACGAAATGATCAAATAATACCAAAATTTAATAGCTCATAACCTTAACATACAAGTACACATAAACGCTTATAATTCGGAACAGAGCAATGTATTTAAAGAATCTAGTGTTTAGAGAAAAATAGGTGTATTTGTTAAACCCCGTCAGGTACCCCCACACAAATGCACAGAATAATTCGTGTAATATTCCATATTACATTACTCACAAAGTGGGGGTATACCTTAGTTGGTTTACCAGACTGAAACTTTCTTCCTTGTTTTTAAAACTCCGCCCACGCGTTTGCATAACACATAACTTCCAAAATACAGAATTTAGCTGCTTATAACATTTGTTTTTTTCTCGCCAACTACAATATGATTATTTTCCATAGTTAAACGCATATACATACAAATGGGGAATCTGGAATCAATCTGGAAAGTCGACCAGATTTTTTTCGAAAAATCGTTCGGCTTAACATGGAATGAACGTTATATGAATGAAAAAACGGGTCCTTTTTCTTGGACCAAATAACTTTTCCTTACATATTTTCATAATGATCGGATTTTAATACAACATGTGCTTTATTTAAGTATATCACGTACTCGGTTTAAAGACAATATGTACTTGATTGTAAGATGTTTCATGTTCTTAATAAAAGTACAAGATGCAAGTTGTCTTTGGCGCCAAATCAAAGGCAAAATCATAAAAGTTAGGATACAAGAAATTTCATTATTTTTTCAGTACGCTTTTTTTCAGTGTGTCGTCTATTAAACATATTCCACGCAATTCATCTTTGTCCAAAAAAATGAGATAAAATAAAATAGTGACTTTAATACTATGAAGCTTTCTTCTCTCAGTGCACTACCAGTATCTCATTATAAAAATCCTATATTCTAATACATCGTTCAAACATTACGACAAACTGGATACAAACGCCTTGCCACTTAATATTGGGTGGGATGAAAAAAAACCGGTTGTCGTTGTTGTTCTAGTCAGAGAAGCCCATAAAAGTTAAGTTTTGTGTGGTTCTGCTGATGTCGTGGTTGGATAGTAGCCTGTCTGCGTTTTCCCTGTCATCAGAGTCTCCTGTTTCCCCATTTTCGGTAAATGTAAGTACATACTTATGAATGCATATATGTATATAATACTGTCATTGTGTGTGCAAAAAAGGGTGCTTGGTTGTGCTGTCCAAGTCCCCAAAATCTGAAGGACGAACTGGCTCTGATGGATGGACAGACATACACACTGTTCGTACTCATTCTTAGCTACATTTTACACATAACGCTTTGTGCACACAATTTAACTCGATTTGCCTGTGAGCGATTTTGCCTGTGAGGACGTCGACAGCGAAGACGACGATGCGAAAATTGCCATAAAAGGTTAGCAGTTTGTTTTTCCTGCCACTGGCCCGCTTTCAACCCATTATCATCGCAGCAGTTGGGACTTCTGCCGTTTAATGCTTATTTTTAGAAAGTTTTGTTTTGTTTGTCTCTTGTTTTTTCAAGCTTATTTTCATTTCTTGGTGAATTACCCCCGTCCTTCCCAAGAGTGTTGGCAAGCGCGACGTTTGTCTTTAAGAAGCTTATGTTGGTTTCTAGATACTTGTCACAAGACAGTCTGGACGGGCTTATGTGGCGGTTAGGTTATATGAGCCTTTTGTTAAATGCCTACAATTAGTTGGACATGTATAGGCAATTTGTTAAGAATTGGCGATTATAGCATTGTGGTCACGATTAGGGATTTACGCTTCTGAGATAATTGTTATGTTTTCACTTGACTGGGTGTGTTGGGAAATACATAGTTAACAAATTAGCAAAGGATTTATAATGCTAATATCATATTCTGTACTGTAACGGAGAACCTACATATGGGGAAACGTGGAGAAACAAACATATGTTTAAACTTGACTGTATTAACAAAGTGGTTAGAAAATCAATTGAGAAAATATAGGTAATTAGTTATATATATATGCATGGAAAAAAGGGCTGTTTGACTAATAAGTGAAAATTCAACGCCCTCCAACTCTGTCAGTTCTTAACCGATTTAGTTGAAATTTTGTGTAGTAACTACTATCCAATAGGACCAAACTCGGTGCAAATTTCATCCCGATTAGAAGACATCGCTTTGAAAAATTAACTCACTTGACATGAAATCCCCCATACTTTTATTCCTTTTATTACTCTTAGGAGCATAGCGCCGAAATAAGTCGATGCCAATCTATTCTATTTACACATTTGTGAATGACTTCCTCTACTCCTGCTGCCGTATCAATTCCATTCGCAGGCGTGTCTTGCTATGCCATATGTAGGTTTGCTTAGCGTGTAGCCTATCCATCCACATTTGCGTTTTTTTTTTCATTTCAAGATGAATTAGTTGATGTTGTGTTAATGATCACAGGCGATTGTACGTATGTAGTAATCAAGTTCACAATGTGTGAAGAATTCGTGTAGTTGTGCGCCGATATGTCCCATATTTAGTAGAAATTATTAAATGCAAAATAAAGTTTAACTTCATAAGCATAAGCAAGATTAGTTAAAAACTGTGATATCCCTTGTTACGTGGACCAATACGTCCTAATTTCACTAAAAACGAATTTAGGCGTAAAGTATAAATTGTGAATTTTTTTGATGTTATATTTAAAATCGATTAACCCCCAATTTCACAACCTACGGTTAGAGCTGACTCACAGTTAAAAATTAAAAATTGCATACAATTGGGCAGCTATAACTGTAGGTTAGCTCTAACTGTAAGATAACCGGAGATTGTGGAATTGGCCGTAAGTGATAATTCCTATCTGGATTTTGACTTTTGAAAATGTCTAAAATTTACTTCTAATAAAAAGTAATGAATTATTCGATCCTAATGGAATTTTAGAAATTTTTAAGGCAACATAAGGAATTGGACATATGCTGTAATTTTGTAAATTTTTTTCCAGAGAAATGTAATTTCAGCGCTTTTAGTAGAAAAATTAAATTTCAAAGAATTATTTTAGAAAAATTCAACAAAGTTTTCTGAAAAAATTCGAATTCGACGCAATTTTATACAAAAATTCAATAAAAAAATGTTTTAGAAATGTACATAAATTTAAAAAATTTAGGAAAATTTAACTTAAAAAAATTCTACAAGCTATAATTTTGTCGAAAACTGCAATTTAAAAGAAAGTCTAATGAAAAATGCAATTTCTACAAAATTTTGTACAAAAATTTAATTCCATTGAAATTTTTTAGAAAATGCAATTTCCTTTCCACCAAAAGGAGATAAATATTTCATTCCGCAACATTGAAGAGGAGTAGCAGAGCTTTTCATTGGTATTGATATCTTCAAAATACGTAAAGCGGTTAAGAAGATATGGCTAATTTAACAAATAGTAATTTCGAGAAAAATCCTTGAGATAGGTAACTTTGGAGCTCTGTACCACAAAAACTATAATGAATTTTGAAAAACTAAAAACGCCATTAAATTCGTCCACATTTGTATAATCATTGCTATTTTTGAAGTTTTAGTTAAAAAAAGAATTTAAATGTAATTTTCTAGAAACATTAAATTTCAACGAAAGTTTTAAGAAAAATTTAATTTAAAAAAATGACTAGAAACTGCAATTTTGTAGAAAATTGCAATTTAACAGAAAATTTCTAATAAAAAATTCAATTTCGATGCAATTTTGCAGAAAAATTTAAATACAAGGACTTTTTCTAGAAAATTCAATTGCACGGGGCAAAATCGCCTTTTTTTATATGTTTGAATTGAAAGAAAATATATTTGGAACACAATTTTTTAAACATTATGTGTTTCTGAACAAATAAATTTTACTTGAAAATCAATAAAATATATTTGCAACTCGTATATTAATATGTTACAACATATAATATTTGCAAACTAATTTTCTCAAATAAAATATGTCTTTGAATACAAATAAAATTATTGTTTAGGAATTTCTCCAAATATATTTTATTTTAAAAAGATTTTCTAAACTTTTGTTGAATTTTTCGAATTTCAGTTTTAATTTTTTTTTTGGTTTCGAATCGATTCTCCCAGTATCTATGTTTTAAATCAATCATCTAACATTTCTGAGTATTCCAAGCCATCATTAATTGTCAATCCAATATATTTCGATCCAAGATTATACGATTTCAATTATTATTATTTATTATTTTTAGACATGAAAAAAAGTTAAAATAATTTAGGTAGTTTCTGAATAATTAAATGCAAATGAATATTTGTTTCGGAAAAAATAGTTCAAAGTAAACACATATTGGGATGTAAACAAAGATTTGTTTAGAACAACGTCTTCCCAAATATATAATTTTTGTGTGTACCAAATATTATATGTTTAGAGTGTACCCTAAACATATATATGTTTCAAGCCGAATATGTTTGGGACAATATACTACAGAAGCGATTTTTTTTCAGCGTGTGGTTTATAAAATTGCAATTTTTAGAAAATTTACTAGAAACATGTTATTTGGATGCAATTTTATGGAAAAATTCTATTTTGACGAAATTTTCAAGCAAAATGCAGCTCCGATTAAAATTACACAAAATTACCTAAATTTATTAAATTAAATTTCAACAAAATTTTCTAGAAAATTTCAATTTTCAAGAAAAATGCAATTTCAACCAAATCTTCAAGAACATCTTAATTTCAAAAATTTTAAGAAAAATGCAATTTCAACGTTTTTATTCAAAAACCAGTAAGGGAAGACAGAAAGTCGAGGGGGGCGACTATATAACACCCAACACCTCCCTAATAATACAAAAATGGGAGTTGCGATAAGAATTTGGCAGTGTTTATACATTTAATAAGAAAACTTCATCTGCCGAATTTCTTACTGATCGGATATAAAACACGGTTTCTATAGCGCTTACGTATCAAATCGGGTGAAACATATGTATGGGAGCTATATCTAAATCTGAACTAAATTTCTCCCCATATGTTAGTTTTCATTCATGTAATAAGAAAACTCTCTCTGCCGAATTTTGTACTTTTCGGATATAAAATACGGTTTCTACAGCGCTTAAAGGTCAGATCGGGTGAAACATATATATGGGGAGTATATCTAAAGCTGAACGGATTATATCCGAATTTGCTAGTTCTCTTTCGTGTAATAAGAAAACTCTCTCTGTTAAATTTCGTACTGATCGGATATAAAATACGGTTTCTACAACGCTTACAGTCAAATCGGATGTAACATATATATGGGGGCTATATCTAAATCTGAACCGATTTTCACTGAATTTGGAACCGTTCCGGCATATAATAAGAAAACTCTCTCTGTTGAATTTCGTACAGATCGAATATAAAATACGGGTTCTACACCGTCTACATGTCAAATCGGGTGTAACATATATATGGGGGCTGTATCTAAATCTGAACGGATTTTCTTCGAATTAGGTAGTGTTCATTCACGTTATAAGAAGACTCTCTCTGCCGAATTTGGAACTGATCGGGTGTAAAATACGGTTCCTACAGCGCTTACATGTCAAATCGGGTGTAACATATATATGGGGGCTATATCTAAATCTGAACGGATTTTCTTCGAATTTGGTAGTGTTCATTCACGTTATAAGAAGACTCTCTCTGCCGAATTTGGAACAGATCGGGTGTAAAATACGGTTCCTGCAGCGCTTACATGTCAAATCGGGTGTAACATATATATGGGGGCTATATCCAAATCTGAACGGATTTTCTTCGAATTTGGTAGTGTTCATTCATTCAACAGGAGTACTCTCTCTGCAAGATTTCGTACTGATCTGATATAAAATACAGTTTCTACAACACATACATGTCAAATCGGAGGTACATATATATGGGAGCTATATGTAAATCTGAACCGATTTTAACCAAATTCAATAGGGATTCCAAGGGATAGGGATTCCTTGGGCCTACAGAAAGATACGTGGAAAGTTTCGTGGAGTTCGGACCATAATTGCTACCTGTAGTTTGATTACAAGCATACATCTACTGACAGTCAGACAGACGGACATAGCCCAGAAAGTGATTACAAGTCGATCGGTATAATAAACAATAGGTCTATCTCTTCTACTTTTGGATGTTACAAACAAATGCACAAAGTCATAATACCCTGTACCACAGTGTTGTGTAGGGTATTAATACAGGGTGGCTGATGAAAGCTGCTACCAAAAAAAATTTAATTACTTTTTAAAGAATTTGGTTAATTTTTTTTTTATTTTGCAGATTGATTTTTAGATTTAACAAAAATTGATAACTGGGACACTGAAACAAGAATTTGGATTGTCCGCCGCTATTACGCACTGAAGTCCGTAGTTTCGGTTCAAAGAGAGTATAGGGGCACATTTGGCGGCAATCCTCCGAGCAGATGGACCATAAAGAGACTTGTTAACAATTTTGCCGAGCATGGGACAGTCAACAGTAGACCTTACCATCGAAACCCTTCAGTTCGGACGGAGGAAACAATCGCTGCTGTAGCTGATGCCATACAAAACAATCCAAGAGTTTCGACAAGAACCTTGTCTGCTCAAATGGGTATAAGCAGACAGTCATTGCAGTCAATTATGTACAAAGATTTGGAGTTATTCCCATATAAAATTCAAATGGCCAACAAAGTGAACTCAGCAGACATCCCGATTCGCTTGGAATTTTGCCAGAAGATGCTTCAAATGGTGGAAGAGGACGGAAACATGTTGAACTGTCTTTTCATGTATGACGAGGCCCATTTCGATTTAAACGGCAACATAAACAAACAAAATTGTCGAATATGGAGTGCTTCCAACCCACTGATACTCCATGAGATGAAATGGCATTCGCTTCGTGTCACAGTGTGGTGTGCAGTTTCATCACGCTGCATTGTCGGGCCCTACTTCTTCGAAGAAAACGGTCACGCCGTTACAGTTACTGGAGGCCGTTACTTGAGCATGTTGAGAGAGTTTTTCTATCCAGAATTACGCCGAATGAGAATTTCTTTCAACTCTGTGTGGTTTCAACAAGATGGTGCAACTCCTCACATAGTCCGGCCTGTTATGACAGAATTGCGGCGAAAATTTCCCAATAAGCTGATATTCAGAAACTCCACATTCCGTTGGCCCCCCAGGTCGCCTGACCTTACTGCACCTGACTTTTTCTTGTGGGGTTATTGCAAACAGGAAGTCTACAAAGCAAAACCAACAAATTTGAATGAACTAAAGCAACTTTTTGGTAACATGCATTTAAATTCCATTATTTTTAGAACTAATTAAGCTATATTTAATTAAATTTAATGAGCTTTAACATGAATAAAAAAAACTGAATTGCATACACTGAAAAAAAGTTGTTTGAGTTTCTTAATTTAGCAATATTCATCATCCACCCTGTACTACAGAAGCAAATTGGTCATTATATTTGATAAGTAGACATTTTAGTGAGATCCACTGAAATTTAAAACATGTTCCTTGCTTATTATAAAATATTCAGTATCCGCATACGATCAACAGCGCGCGCACAGGACGGCTCCATTTGATCTAAAAACCAGTAAAGAAAGGTAGAAAGTCGGGCGGGGCCGACTATATAATACCCTACACCTCCCTAACAATGCGATAAGGGTCATTGCCATAATAATTTGGAATAATTGGTAAATGGGTAGAAACGTATTCTAATTCTGAAACGATAATCGCTAAATTAAGCAATATTCGTTCCTAAAGTGAGAAACATCTTTCTGGAAAATTTTAATGATCGGAAGTAAAATACAACTTCTATAGCGGTTTGATACCAAATCAGGAGGAACATACATATGGAGCTTTAATGTAAATCTGAACCGATCTTCCCTGAATACTTATTCATGTAAAAAGACCTCCTTCTGTCGAATTTCGTACTGATCGGATATAAAATACAGTCTCTACAGCGCTTACATGTCAAATCGGGGGTAACATATATATGGGAGCTATATCTAAATCTGAACCGATTTTCTCCAAATTTGGCAGTATTCCTTCATGTGATAAGAAACCTCTTTCTGCAGAATTTCGCACTGATCGGATATAAAATACAGCTTTTACAGCGCTTACAGGTCAAATCGGGGTAACATATATATGGGGGCTATATCTAAATCTGAACCGATTTCTTCGAAATTTAATAGTGTTCATCCATATAATAAGAAACCTCTTTCTGCCGAATTTCATACTGATCGGATATAAAATAAAGTTTTTACAGCGCTTACATGTCAAATCGGGGGTAACATATATATGGGGGCTATATCTAAACGGACAGACAGACAGACAGACGGACAGACGGACAGACGGACAGACAGACAGACAGACGGACATAGCTAAATAAACTCAGAAAGTGATTCTAAGATCGGTATAATAAACGATGGGTCTATTTCTTCTCCTTTTGGGTGTTACAAACAAATGCACAAAGTTATAATACCCTGTACCACAGTGTGGTGTAGGGTATAAATACGACCAAAGTGATGAGGCCAATCAAAACACGTCTAAATGTTATATAAACTAAATACAAACAAACTCAACTAAGAACATATGTTCGAGACATGTGTGCCAACAAAAAAAAAAACGCTAGTCGAATGTACGTATTCCGCGAAATTTCAAAATTCACCTTATCTATTGAACATACCTTGTATATTCGGCTATGTCTGACTTTAATACCGGATTAGTAGCCGGGTTGGTCTCTCAAATGTATTGCTAATACTGCCAACAAAAGTTGATATATTCCTGAAATTTCCCTATTATTTTCCTGTCTTTAAAACAAATTTGTTCTCTCTATTTCAGAGATTTTTGGTTCATATTCTTCCACTTAGATTGATTAGATAAATTTAAACAAACTATCTTCCTAACGCGCCAATCGTAATTTCATGTACTTCTGTAATAAATTGGAAACATTTTGCTTTACTGCGCTGAATTGATGGAGTATTAAACTACATCCACTCAAAATTCCATCGAAATCAACCAAAATCAAATGTAAGGTTAAACGAAAATCTGCTTATATTGTAACGAAAAAGTCACGGTCAATTTCTCCTCAGGGGTTGTGAATTTTTCAATGAATTTCAATGCACAACACAGCTCCATTGCCCCTAAACACTCAATGTAAATTAATTCCCCAGATAACACTGAAACATATCAGAGCTAAATAAACACAAAAATTTCAATTTAATTTGAAATCCAAGTACTTTTGCAAAATGAAATAGCTAGAATTTGCACGACTTTTAGTCAATTTTGTATTAAATCGGCAGCTATGCAAAACGAACAAGAATGAAAATATAACGATATTTATTATGAAATGAAAACGAGCGACAGATAAAGGATATACAATATGACAAAGGAGCAGGAGTAGGAGCGTCAGGACAACTGGCGACAGACATACGATACTAAGGAAACATTACAAAAGATAAAATAGCAAAAAATATGGCATAAACGGCAGCCAAGACATTTTCATAGAACAAAGGGTATCTTCTTTCAAAATAAGCTGGAAAAAATCAATTTAAATACATTACTCTTCTCTGGCGGTGTGAGAAAGCACAGTGCCTTTTCCCCCGGGCAAAATTCAAATTTGAAAGTTGATGTTTCAAATGTTGATAAAATAAACAGGATTGGATTACTCACAAACAATGAAGCAGATAGAGGAAATGTACAAATTCCTGTCGAGTAAGTTGGGTTTGTGATAGGGTAATTCGTTGGCTCAAAGAGCTATACACTGGTATCATTAGGTTAGGTTAGGTTAGGTTAGGTTAAGAGTAATAGCCTCTTAAATAGACTCACTTAGACTATACAGTCCATTGTTTTACCTCAAGGACCTAGGGAAAAATAAAGTTTATCCCTAGTCCCTCCCGTTGAACCAATTTGATTGCTTTAAAAAGCTCAAAAGTTGGTGAATTCCCTCGACAGCCAGGTTAGTTAAATGAGAGCCTAAGGTTGCATGCCTTCATATATAGACAGCGGGACACATACACAGAAAGTTTTATATTGATTCCTCTCCCTCTTCGTCTCCACAGCTTCTGCATAAGTCATTATGTAAGACATTCATTATATCTCAAGAAGAGCTTCTAGGCCTCTTGAGACATGTACACATATTCCAGATCCACTGGAGCATGTAAATTAGTTTCTAAACTTGCAAGTTCATCTGCTTTGCAATTCCCTGGTATGTCCCTCTGTAGCTCGGCACCCATATCAGGTGAATACTGAACTGTTCAGCCATCTCGATAATAGATCTGCGACAGTCGAGAACTGTTTTGGAATTCACGAATATAGCTGCCAGGGACTTGATAGCAGCATGCCTAAAGAGAAAGAATTAATACCGACTTTGGCCAGAACATTAATTTTCAGCCATTCCGCTCAGTTTTCAGCGCACCAGTTGTTGTTGTTGTAACAGTATATGTGTTTGTTATCCATTAGTTGTTTTCATTCGCCTTGTATAGTGGGTTCTGCTGTATTGGTTTCCAGGCCGAGGAAGATGGCTGCTTCCACTGGTTGGGTCCAAAGAGACCTGGGAACAACACGCAAAAAAAAAATTCGTTTCTGCGAAACGAAATATTAGACAACTACAATTCTTGTTTACGACGACTGAAATTTCTTTAGGTCAGAATAAACAATTGCTTAAGCGAAATAAGTTTCTGTCACAACAAACGAAATATCATTTCCGGCAAACGAGAATTGTAGTTGTCTAATATTTCGTTTCGCAGAAACGAATTTTTTCTTTGCGTGAAGTTGAGTAGGTTTGTGAGGGCAGTTAAAGAGGTGTAGTGTGTCGTGTGGTCCCTGGTTACATGCGGGACATATGTTCGACGTGGTACCATCAATCCTTGCCCATAATGAATTGAGGCGGCTACACCAGCCAGATCTTAATTGGGCCAAAAATACTCTTGTCTGTCGTGGGAATTCCTCTTCCTCTGAGGCCACTGATGGAGGGTGGTCTCCTAGTACGACATTGACTCTGTTATTATTCACGGCTTCAGCGACTGCGTCAGAGTGTATGTCAACCAGACCTGCCTTGTAAGCTCTTGGATCTAGAGGTTATCTCCTGTAGCGTTGGACCTCGCGCTCTAGACCATGAAGATCTTTCCTGATCTGCCTGGGAGTTGGGCGCCTATCCACTAGATGGTGATTGGGATGGCTGGGACGGTAGCAACCAAGCAGATACTGCTTCGACAGCAAAAAATTGTGTCGTCGCACGGTTATGATCTTCGTGGTCCACAGAAGACATGAGGAGGCACCCTGTCGCAGTTCTCAGGGCGGCATTTTGGCAGGTCTGTATATTCTTCCACTGCGTCTCGCTCACATTCGATGACAACACTGGTGCTGCATAGTTTACCACAGACCGACCTATCGCTTTGTAAGAGGTCAACAAGGTTTCTTCATTTGTGCCCCAAGTGATGCCGGCTAGCGACTTGAGGACCTTGTTCCTACTTATTGCAGATAGCTGTGACATGCGCGTTAGACCTGAAAAGACTATCAAACGTGACACCAAGAACCTTAGGGTAGTTGGTGGTTGGAATTCTTGTGCCATCGACTATCACATTGAGATGCTCCTTCACTTGCGCTGTCCATGCAGTAAACAGTGTGGCCGATGATTTGGTGGCGGATATTTTTAGGTTCCTCGCAGCGAAGAAATTGGCAATCTCAGCCTTCCACATATGTCATCGATTAAAGGGCCCGACGCCAGAATCGTACAGTCATCAGCATATGATACGATTTCAACGCCGTCAGGTGGGGGTGGAATTGCAGAGGGGTAGAGGTTAAACAGTGCCGGAGATATCACCCCACCTGGGGGAACTCCCTGTTTCACTCTACGGGGTTTGGACTTGTTGTTTCTGAATTTCACATACGACTGGCGTCCACACATGTAATTGACGGTCCAACGTTTCAAACTATTCGGGAGGGACTTGTTGGCTATGTCCTCAAAAAGCGTGGCGTGGCTGACGGTATCGAAGGCCTTCGACAGGTCTAGCGCCACGAGGATGGTCCTGTCACCGGGCTTGTTCTGGTTAAGACCGCGGCTCACATGCGTGGATAAGGCGTGTAAAGCAGTAGTCGTAATATGCTGCTTTCGGAATCCGTGCTGATGATCGATCAGCAATTGGGAAATGTCCAAAAAGGCTCGGGAGGATTAACGCCTCGAGCGTCTTTGCTACTGGCGAGAGAAGGGAGATATGCCTGTACGATTCTCCCTTGCTCGCATCTTTGCCCGGTTTCAGTAGAGGGACCACTCTGCCCATTTTCCAGGCTTCGGGTATTATCAGAGTGGTCAAGGACAGATTGAGGACCCTAGTCAGATACTCAACTCCCGGAATGTCCAATTTCTTCAACATTAGCATCGAAATTCCGTCGGGGCCCAGCGCTTTGGATGACTTAGCGCTACGGATGACATCTGCAACTTATCCAACTGTAATCTGTGGTGGTACTTCTTCAGCTCGGAGAGCATGGATACGATGCATTACTCTCCTTTTCATCCTGTCACTCACGGGGTGCTCTATAAATTGTAGGTTAATATAACGCGCGCACCTATTCGGGTCAGTCACAGTGGTGGCACCAAATGTGACTGCCGGCCGGTCGTCTTTCCTGCCTGAATTCGAGAGTGACTTAACCGTTGCCCACAATTTACCAATACCGGAACTTAAGTTGCACTGCTTCAGTTGAACTAGCCATTTATTTCGCTTATATTCGTCGACTTTCCTATATATTTCTAGATTCAGTTCCCTGATTCTAGGATCAGCAGGATTAGAAAGAAGAATTTCATCACGCACGTCTGCTAGTCCCGCTGCATCTGCTGGGAAATTAGGTCGTATCTCGAGTATTCGACCAGCAGGGATAAAGCGAGCGGCTGCTGCAGCTACCCGAACATCTGAGCGGATGGGTAGTTCACGGAAGCTGTGGTTGGTGAATTCTCTGAACCCGTTCCAGTCCGCTTTCCTTTGATTCAGGAAAGTACGGCGTTCAGAGATAATAAAATCGGCTGGTCTGTCTATGGAGAGGATTATGGGGAGGTGGTCTGATCCCAATGAAATGACGGGCAGCCAGGTGACGTCATTTATCAGACCAGGCGACACGATGGTGATATCTGACGAGCTGCTGCAATCACCCATAATCCGTGTGGGGGCGTCCTCATTCACTGTGCAGAACGTAGAGCCATCTATCTGCTCAGCAAAAGCTATGGTTCTATGGTCATTAGCTAGGAGAGAATGCCAAAGCTCATGATGGGCATTAAAGTCTCCTAGGACCACGCGATTATTGCCCTGCAGTAACGGACTGATGTCCGGCAAATAACGCGGAGAACAGCTACCAATCGGCGGTATATATACGTTGTACTGCTCTATCTCGGCAGTCCCGGACTTAACTGCTACCCCCATACATTCAATGTATGGGTCTCTAGAGTCAAGCTCCGGCGAGATAGGTCTGTATTGAACAGAATGGTGTAATAGGAAAGCCAGTCCCCCACCTCCACTTCTAGTGCGATCCTTACGTAGCACATTGTAACCCTGACAACTGTGCAAGCGGCATGTGTCGCTCAGCTTTGTTTCCTGGATCGCAGCGACCTTGATGTTCTTCCGATTCATAAAATCTACAATCTCGTTGATTTTGCCGCGGAGACCATTGCAATTAAATTGTAAGAAGGTTGCATGTTCGGGGGTTGGTACAGCAATGTGTGGTGTTAGTTGTGGTGTTGATTGCTGTGCATGTTGCTGTAGGGGAGATTGCGGCGGTGTCCCATAAACCGAAGGCGCCGATGACGTAGACGACGAGGCCGACGACACTGACGACTGCGATTCTTGAGGCACACTGAGAGGAATGGAGGCACAGCAGGCTCCAACATAGCTCCCTATGCGGCCATACTCCCCGGGGTTCCTAAGGCCAGAGCAACCTCTGAGATGCAACCACTCCATACATCGGGTACACCTTACTGATGTTGAGTTGCCACGTATAAGGTTCCCGCAGACGGAGCAGAAATATTGTTGTGGTCCGGGATTTTGTTCGGTCCCGGCACGGACCAGAAGAATTCGGAGCAGACACTTCGGGATGTGCAATCCCAAGGCGTAGTACTGAGGTGGCAGCCCCTGGCCGAAGAATTGCTGATTCGGGTCAATCCGGTACAAAGAACCGGCTGCCGTGGGAACCAGCGCACCAGTGATACATATAGCAGAAATTCGCCTAGTTTAGTATAGCACAGAAGGTGGATTTCTGCAGTGCTGTCCACCAGACGACAATGCCGTACAGTATTATCGGTATGACTACTGTCGTATACGTCCTATAAACTATACGTGAGTACAGACCCCAGCGTTTTCCTTTTGTCATTTTACAGGTATATAGCGCTACCATAGCCTTATTTGCTCTTTCCAAAATGTTGGGTTTTGAAGTGCCACTTCCTGTTTAGTAAAATTTCTAAGTATTTTGCGCTTTCAGAGAAGGGAATATCAATACCACCCAAGGAGACAGCTGTAACTCGTGGCACCTTATTTCTCCTGGTAAATTGAACTAGTTCCGCCATGATCGAGTTAATACCTAGACCATTACCGGAAGCGCATATTGCGGTTGTATGAAGGGCATGTTGTAGGATGTCTCTGAGAGTATCCAGAAACTTCCCTCTATCAGCTATTGCTACATCATTTACATAGGCAACAACTCTTACACCCATCATCTCCAGATAAAGAGCAGACATAAAACTCACTTGAAAAATCTGTGGATCATTCGGATCGATTTGAAAGTATTGTTTTTAGAGCTTCAAACTGTATATTATTATCTATATTATATAAGCATTTTCCAGATTGGCTTAACATTTTTTATCTCTAAAGTGAAGGAACCTATATGTGGTAGATACAGTAAAACGTGGACAGACGTAACTCGTCTTTAAGAAGAATGACTGCAGGTAAAATTAACTACAAACTCCCACTGCTTAGACGCATACGCTGATAAATGTAGTCTTTAGATATATGGCTCAATTGCAGTAAGATCACAAAGACAAGGGTAGACGGAAGGACATCATCGACTCAGAAAGTAATTCTGTGTCGATCGGTGTAATTTTAGCGCCCAGATCGAAAAGGTCGACATTTTGTGAGATTTGAATTTCTCTAATCAAACTTAAAATGGTTCTAACTCCTTAATGTTTATTTTTTTTGCATGGTATTTATTTAATAAAAATATGGCTTGAAAATGGTTGCCTATTTTGTAAAGTATTCTATCAAATTGAAAGTATTGATAGAATACATGAAAAATAAAATGGTAAGTCGAAAAATATAACAATTGATAAAAATATAAATTAATTTTAATTTTTTTATTTTTATTTCAGATTTTTTTGCTCAAAAGAATATTGAATAACTCTCAATACTCGTAATATTGAATAACTCTCAATACTCGTAATATTGAATAACTCTGATATATAAATTTTGTAATTCATGTATAAATTGTTTACATAAATTTACTTTTGGGACATTTAATACTTAAATAATACCCTATACCACAGTGTGGTGTAGGGTATAAAACGATTGGATCTAAAGAGCCAAATCGGATGAAACATATACATGGGAGCTATAGCTAAATCTTACCCGATTTTCTTCAAATTCTGCAATGTTGGTTCAGGGATTAAGAAACTCTACAATTCTAAATTTCAAAACGATTGGAAACGACGAAATATATATATGGGAGCTATATCTAAATCTGAACCGATTTCAACCAAATTCAATAGGGATCTTTACAGCTGCGAAATACTCTAAACTGCAAAATTTCAGAACGATCGGAGTGAAATTGCGACCTGTAGTCGACGGACAACTTTACATGGACAGACATGGTTAAATCGACTCATCTAGTGATTCTGAGTCGATCGTTATACTTTAAGGTGGGTCTAGCTGTGTTATTTTTAGGTGTTACAAACATCTGCCGTGAAACAAACTTATAATACCCTGTACCACAGTGTGGTGTAGGGTATAATTAATGTTCAGTCATATACTCGTATGTTAGCATAACTGAAGAACCATTTATTGTAATTAGTTCAGGAAAGCTTTAAATAATCCTAAATTAAGTAGCATTAGTTTTCTTCTAATATAATTTCTTCATCGGCGGCTTCAAAGATATCTAACAAGATATTGCGAAAAATCCCACTTTTTGAGAATTTTTTAATAATTTTTAATTAAAACCTCTCAGAAACATAGAAAAATTCACAATTATAATGATTTTATTATTTTATCCTAAATTCTGATTGGCCATGAATGAAATTAGACCATTCTGCATTATTGTAAAAGTGGTATTAAAAAATAAATCTTTCAAAAGGCACTTGGGAGCTCAGTATCTTTAAATTAATGTGTACATATATACTGATCTTCAAGGAGATGCGTAATCAACTATTTTATGTCCATCCTGGACTTCAATCTATGTACTATAATAACTAAACACAATCGAAACATTAAACACAGAAATAAATCATTATATGAAATATGCAATAGTTTGCGACATCTTGACCTCTAAGAGGTATTAAGCAGGAAGCTTGCACGCATATAGTTAAGAGTGTGGCTGGAATAATACCTTACTCAGATTAACGATATTTCAAAATTTGGGAAAAAAATAATGTAATTCTTTCTGATATTTAAGAGTCTATTAAGAGTTAACAACTTAAATGAGGTACTGGCTAAGATACATTCACACATTGAAATTTCCAGTTTGTGATCAGTGCAAACACGAAAAAAAAATTTTCACACCAGGAGTTTGATAGACTTTCAAGTAGACTAATCGTGGATATTAAACCAATTTTATATGATAGGTGTATGACCAAACAGGCTAAGCTATTTGTGAACCAATGTTTTTAAATGCCAATATATATGTTTTAATATATAATTGTTTTTTGAGCTTTTGGGTCCTGATTTTTAATTCAATAACAAAAATAATACTATAGTTTCAATATCACCAGAACTAACTACGGCCTATACATATAAATGACTATCTAAAGTAGCCCACATACAACGCTCTTTTCGATTCGCGTACAGTTATCCATCAAGTGGTCGAAAATCATTTGGCGAAAATCCAAAGTCAATGTATGCAGCGTTCGAAATATTGGCGTATCAGTCCGCCAACTTTTAAGGAAATAGGTCCAGACCTGTAGACATCATGCAAAAGCAAACAAGTAGTAATTTTGTGATCGACCTGTGGTCATACCGACATAAGTACTTAAGAACCGAAAACATTGTGTGGCCCTCTATGGCTGCAATATGGTGTTTCAAGTCATAAATCGTCTCTGGATGGTTGGCGTACTATTTATCCTTAACGGCTCCCCACAAAAAATAGTCAAATCGCAGCTGTGCGCGGCCGTAGTTAAAACCAGTAAGGAAAGGCTAAAGTCTGGCGGGGCCGACTATATAATACTCTACTCCACTCTCGTAATATTGAATAACTCTGATATATAAATTTTGTAATTCATGGATAAATTACTTACATAAATTTACTTTTGGGACATTTTATACTTAAATAATACCCTGTACCACAGTGTGGTGTAGGGTATAAAAACGATTGGATCTAAAGAGCCAAATCGGATGAAACATATATATGGGAGCTATAGCTAAATCTTAACCGATTTTCTTCAAATTCGGCAATGTTGGTTCATGGATCAATAAACTCTACCATTCTAAATTTCAAAACGATTGGATGTAAAATATAGCTTCTATAGAACTAAAGGGCCAAATCGGACGAAAGATAATATCGGAGCTATAGCAAAATCTTAACCGATTTTCTTCAAATTCGGTAGTGTTGGTTCATGGATCAAGAAACTCTACCATTCTAAATTTCAAAATGATTGGATGTAAAATACAGCTTCTACAGGACTAAAGAGCAAAATCGGACGAAACATATATATGGGAGCTATAGCTAAATCTTAACCGATTTTCTTCAAATTCGGCAATGTTGGTTCATGGATCAAGAAACTCTACCATTCTAAATTCCAAAACGATTGGATGTAAAATATAGCTTCTATAGAACTAAGGGCCAAATCGGACGAAACATATATATGGGAGCTATAGCTAAATCTTAACCGATTTTCTTCAAAAGACAACCAGTCAATTGCAGGGTATTTGCATGATATTTACAACTATTTACATGACTTCGACAACCATCCGTCCATCAGTTCTCGTCACGTTTTTATGTGGAAACGGAGTACTGTGGTAGTGTCGAGGGGATGTTTCGCTTAAAATTTTCATCACTAAGACATCAAAATGGAAAAAAAATATGTATATTTACGAATTACTACAAAGAAAATGTATCAAAACAAATAGAATAAAGTTTAAAATGTTCTATGTTGTTAACATCACATATTTTGACAGACAGCAGGGTTTTTTATGAACGCTTCATTCACAATACATCCTCCCTTGGTGTTAAAAGTAAAGCAACAGATGGATGATGTAAATTTTGATGGAGTATATAAGTAATTCGGGATGGATAATCACGTCTTTGGGATTTAAAACACAAAATACGGTTTCTACTTATATAGTTTATGTACTAAATTTTAACCGATTTTGAAAAATAAATAGGCTTTGTCTCTGAACCGATAAATACGAATAATTGTCTGGCAAAATTTTAGTCCAGAGTTACCTTGCAAATCAATTTTGATACTGATTCTTAGTTGGTCGGTATGCTCTAAGGTTTATAGGTTTTGCAAACATCAGACCCTAATCCTACTATCATTGTATCTGCTACTATCCGATACATAAGTAGTTTGTTCACTCATAAATTCCGTAGCTCATTTACAATGGCTGGTTGCGATTTTCCAACTCGTAATACTGTTGCTTTAGAATTAAATTTCGATAACTTGACTTGTATACATCATAACAGCTACGACCTAAAAACACTTAACACTAATATTTCCAAATTAAAGGTTTCAGTCAGCCCCGATTACACTATGCAACAAACATTTTTTTTGTCCGAGACCTAAAAACTTTATTATACCCTACACCACACTGTGGTACAGGGTATTATAAGTTTGTTTCACGGCAGATGTTTGTAACACCTTAAAATAACACAGCTAGACCCACCTTAAAGTATACCGATCGACTCAGAATCACTAGCTAAGTCGATTTAACGATGTCCGTCCGTCCGTCCGTCCGTCCGTCCGTCCATGTAAAGTTGTTCGTCGACTACAGGTCGCAATTTCACTCCGATCGTTCTGAAATTTTGCAGTTTAGAGTATTTCGCGTCTGTTAAGATCGCTATTGAATTTGGTTGAAATCGGTTCAGATTTAGATATAGCTCCCATATATATCTTTCGTCCGATTTGGCCCTTTAGTCCTATAGAAGCTGTATTTTACATCCGATCGTTTTGAAATTTAGAATGGTAGAGTTTCTTGATCCATGAACCAACATTGCCAAATTTGAAGAAAATCGGTTAGGATTTAGCTATAGCTCCCATATATATTGTTGAAGTCACAACAGCTGACTGTCGACTTCATCGCCACTTGCAACAGATTTGGAGCCGTTCATTTAACCGCAACGCCGCAAAATTACACAACTGATGGCAACGCCGTCAGGGTTGTACTTTAGTTCACGACTCACCCCGCATCAATAAAGATGGCACACTGCCAAACAAAATTATAATTAAAACCAGTAAGGAAAGGCTAAAGTCGGGCGGTGCCGACTATATAATACCCTACACCACTCTCGTAATATTGAATAACTCTGATATATAAATTTTGTAATTCATGTCTAAATTGTTTACATAAATTTACTTTTGGGACATTTTATACTTAAATAATACCCTGTACCACAGTGTGGTGTAGGGTATAAAAACGATTGGATCTAAAGAGCCAAATCGGATGAAACATATATATGGATGTAAAATTCAGCTTCTATAGGACTAAAGGGCCAAATCGGACGAAACATATATATGGGAGCTACAGCTAAATCTTAACCGATTTTCTTCAAATTCGGTAGTGTTGGTTCATGGATCAAGAAACTCTACCATTCTAAACTTCAAAACGATCGGATGTAAAATTCAGCTTCTATAGGACTAAAGGGCCAAATCGGACGAAACATATATATGGGAGCTATAGCTAAATCCTAACAGATTTTCTTCAAATTTGGCAATGTTGGTTCATGGATCAAGAAACTCTACCATTCTAAATTTCAAAACGATCGGATGTAAAATACAGCTTCTATAGGACTAAAGGACCAAATCGGATGAAAGATATATATGGGAGCTATATCTAAATCTGCACCGATTTTCTTCAAATTCTGCAATGCTGGTTCATGGATCAAGAAACTCTACCATTCTAAATTTCAAAACGATCGGATGTAAAATACAGCTTCTATAGGACTAAAGGACCAAATCGGATGAAAGATATATATGGGAGCTATATCTAAATCTGAACCGATTTTCTTCAAATTCGGCAATGTTGGTTCATGGATCAAGAAACTCTACCATTCTAAATTTCAAAACGATCGGATGTAAAATACAGCTTCTATAGGACTAAAGGGCCAAATCGGACGAAACATATATATGGGAGCTATAGCTAAATCTTAACCGATTTTCTTCAAATTCAGCAATGTTGGTTCATGGATCAAGAAACTCTACCATTCTAAATTTCAAAACGATCGGATGTAAAATACAGCTTCTATAGGACTAAAGGGCCAAATCGGACGAAAGATATATATGGGAGCTATATCTAAATCTGAACCGATTTCAACCAAATTCAATAGCGATCTTAACAGACGCGAAATACTCTAAACTGCAAAATTTCAGAACGATCGGAGTGAAATTGCGACCTGTAGTCGACGAACAACTTTACATGGACGGACGGACGGACGGACGGACGGACGGACGGACGGACGGACGGACATCGTTAAATCGACTTAGCTAGTGATTCTGAGTCGATCGGTATACTTTAAGGTGGGTCTAGCTGTGTTATTTTAAGGTGTTACAAACATCTGCCGTGAAACAAACTTATAATACCCTGTACCACAGTGTGGTGTAGGGTATAAAAATAAAGTTTTTGTTTCTTTTATTTCATATTTTTTCAAGTCTCACGGACTTGAACATATATGTATGTTTCGTCCGATTTGGTCCTTTAGTCCTATAGAAGCTGTATTTTACATCCGATCGTTTTGAAATTTAGAATGGTAGAGTTTCTTGATCCATGAACCAACATTGCCGAATTTGAAGAAAATCGGTTAAGATTTAGCTATAGCTCCCATATATATGTTTCGTCCGATTTTGCTCTTTAGTCCTATAGAAGCTGTATTTTACATCCGATCGTTTTGAAATTTAGAATGGTAGAGTTTCTTGATCCATGAACCAACATTGCAGAATTTGAAGAAAATCGGTGCAAATTTAGATATAGCTCCCATATATATCTTTCATCCGATTTGGTCCTTTAGTCCTATAGAAGCTGTATTTTACATCCGATCGTTTTGAAATTTAGAATGGTAGAGTTTCTTGATCCATGAACCAACATTGCCAAATTTGAAGAAAATCTGTTAGGATTTAGCTATAGCTCCCATATATATGTTTCGTCCGATTTGGCCCTTTAGTCCTATAGAAGCTGAATTTTACATCCGATCGTTTTGAAGTTTAGAATGGTAGAGTTTCTTGATCCATGAACCAACACTACCGCATTTGAAGAAAATCGGTTAAGATTTAGCTGTAGCTCCCATATATATGTTTCGTCCGATTTGGCCCTTTAGTCCTATAGAAGCTGAATTTTACATCCATATATATGTTTCATCCGATTTGGCTCTTTAGATCCAATCGTTTTTATACCCTACACCACACTGTGGTACAGGGTATTATTTAAGTATAAAATGTCCCAAAAGTAAATTTATGTAAACAATTTAGACATGAATTACAAAATTTATATATCAGAGTTATTCAATATTACGAGAGTGGTGTAGGGTATTATATAGTCGGCACCGCCCGACTTTAGCCTTTCCTTACTGGTTTTTTGTATAGATTGAGGCATACTATATTATGAAATCAAACCCATATTTTTTAATGGTAGGTACCTTTAGTATTTGGAACGTACTTTTTGAAGTATAAGCTCGATTACGCCGGGATACCATTTAGATTGAAGGAAATTATGAGGGCTTGTAATGATGAAAGCATCACTCTCACGAAACGGAAGTGTACACGCTGAAAAAAATTGCTTCTGGAGTGTATTGTCCTAAACATATTCTGCATGAAACATACACACACAAATTGCATTTTGTTCAAAAAAGTATGTTTTCATCCAAATACGTTTTTATTTGGAAACAGAGTTCGGAAAAACACTAAGGAACGGTTACTTAGCGTTCTGTACCGTTCCTTCGTCGCGAACGGAACAGTATCGCAACCCTTACAAGAGAACAGAATACACTAAACATTTTTTTAGTGTTACTCTTCGCGAACGGTACCACTACGATAACGTACCGTTCTTAGAACACGACGAACGGTATCACTACGATAATGTACGGTTCATAGAATAGTATCACTACGTCGTAGTGATACTGTTCTTTTGAACAGAACGCTAACAGTATAACTACGTTTAACGTTCCGTTCTTTTTTATATTCGACGCCACAGGTCGTAAATATGAAGCAATCTTAATGAAAATTGGTACAGAGTTATATCTTAAACCAGGGACGCTCCCTATTTAAAATGGGACATACTTGATATAGCCCCCATACGAGGTTCCCTTTCGATAAGACATATTTACGCTGTAGAGAGCGCATTTTTTAACCGATCATGCCGATATTTGAATATTTGTACTGTGTATTACATTCAATCGCGCCTAGTGAAAATTAGGCATATCGGTCCATATTTTGTTATATGCAATAGAAACATTTAATCATGTCTAGTGAAAATGAGGTATATCGGTCCATATTTTGATATAGCACCCATACAAAGGTACTTTGGATAAGACATATTTACGCAATTTTTAACCGATCATGCTGAAATGTATATATTTGTGCGTTGTGTTACATTGTGATCACGCTTGAATGTATGGGGGCTATATCAAAGTATGTATCGATATGCCCTATTTTCACAAGACAAATCGGATAAAAACTGCGCCCTCTATAGCGTAAATATGTCTTGTCGAAAGGGACCTTCGTATGGGGGCTATATTAAATTATGGACCTATATGCCTTATTTTCACTAGGCACGAGGCCGTTATCGAGAAGAGAGCTCTTCGATACCCCAGCCACTATTGTCTTACTGTGTGAGAGGCCGTTATCGACTCTCACTCGAAAGACAAAATTCCTTAGGAAGTTTGCAACCATTCTGCAGCTGTTGACACCGAAGTCTTTTGTCATCATCTCAGTGTCGAATGGCTTGGGCAAGTCAAGATTAAAGCTATGTATAGACGATTGCCAGATCGGACAACGTTACCAACCCTGTTAAAGTGCTGCAAATGTACGGACAATGACAGATTGTTAGGCAAAGGTGAATTCACAGCTCAGACGATCACAAGAAAACTTACAATTTCATATATAGCGTGATCCATCTCGAGGTTCCTTACTTTTTTAAAGAAAAAAAAACATAAAAATTCCAATTGAATGGGGAATGTTTATTATCATTTGAAAGAACATTATTTGGCATTTGTGTTTGTCAGTTGGTCCATCCGTTGAATCCAATTTTCGATGACTCGTTCGAGTATTTCGACTGGAAACTGGCGAATGACACGCGTAAACGTTGTTCAGGCGTCAGTCTTTCCATGATGAAATGCCAAATAATACTTAACAAAAATAACATGACAGCATGACACGACTCACACGTGATCTGTCAAAAAAAGGCTATTTAAAAAAGTATCTCTTCTTAGATCACCCTATATGTACAATATATTTTGTAAATATTTATATGCAGGATTGCCAATAAAAATATTTTATAGCCAGTGTTACCAATATAACGCTTTTCTGAAAATGGCGCCGATGTTACATGCATAAACTTCGCAAATGGGTGATTCCAACGGAACGGGGGTGACATTGTTACTGAGTAAGTTCTTGATTTTGGTCTATTTAATTTACAACAACAATTCACAAAGTGTGGTTTATGTATGTAGATGTACTTAAGTGTAACCTTCTGGCATACAAAGAAATTAAATAATATTTAAAATAAACAAAATATATTGCTTTAATCTCCGTATCGGGTGTGACCTTAAGTTTTTCTTAAATCTTGATTAGCAGCATTCTTTTTTGCATAATGTAAAATTTTTTATGCAATGTCAACAAAATTTTTTTTTCTCGAGAATATGGAGCTCATGTTAGACTTTATTCCAAATAGTTAGAATTATTTTTTATTTTGTTTTAAATAGATAAATATGTAACGGGTGTGACATGCCAATATAACGGGTGTGACACAGTATCAATCTGGAGGAGTAACAAGCAAAACTAAATATTGTCCATGATTTATTAGCCAACATTTATTTAATAAAATAGTTTTTTTCTTCGAAAAAAAATTAAGTTGTTTTATTCAAAAAATCATAATCACAAAACTTCAAAATATAAAAAAAAGTTTAAACTTAAAATTTCTTCCTCTTTTGTATCAGTGGTTACGTTAGTGTTGTTATTTTTATACCCTCCACCATAGGATGGGGGTATATTCATTTTATGACTCCGTTTGTAACACCTCCAAATATTGATCTGAGACCCCATAAAGTATATATATTCTTAATCGTCGTAAAATTCTAAGACGATTTAGCCATGTCCGTCTGTCAGTCCGTCCGTCTGTGGTAATCACGCTACAGTCCGCAATAATAGAGCTAGGTTGATCAGGTTGTTTGGGATTGCAAATGGGCCATATCGGTCCATATTTAGATATAGCTCCCATATATAGCATCTAACTTGTGATTCCTACTCTTCTCATCTACTATATTTTTTTGTGTTTATCGGTGTTATTTCCTTTAGGTTTGAGTTATTGTGTGAGGTCACATGCTATCCATGGTGGATGGTATATAAGATTCAGCATGGCCGAACTTAACGCTTTTACTTGTTTTATTTTATCTAATGAATTTATTTCTAACTTTGACGCTGTGCGTCCTGCTTGGATATTATAATTACCACCATTTTTAAAATAATGTTTAGATTGGATATTCTTAATTTTGCTTAGAGTTTTCCACCTTTTTTCTAAAATATATTGATATTCTTCTATATCATTTTGAGAAACATATAATATATGCATGCCTTTCAGTTCAGATCCAACCAAAAAGTTGTAACAATCAATAGGCTGATTTAAAATTACCTTACGAGCCTTAACTGCGGTCCACATTGTTCTCTTAATGACTGCCCCTATACCATCTACGGCACCTTTGCCATGACTGGTAGGAAAAAATTACCAGGATATTTCAACACCGAAGACTTTTTTGGCAGTGCAAATGTTAAAGAGGTTGTAACGATTTTTGAATTGTGCAGCACATCGGTCTGAATATATGCTAACTTTGTTAATATGTTCGTGTTTTTCTTTCAAGACTGTTAAAATATTTCGCAGGAACACACATACACAATATTTGCTGTGTGTGAGATCGTCACTCATAATTCCGTATGAATGGCATTCAACTTCTTGTTCTGAATTTCTAGCCCAGGCACAGGCAGTAAATACTGTAGCCTGTTTGTTGCGCCAATGTGCAACAAACAGGCTACATCTTGAGCAATAATTGCAAAATTCTCTGCAAAATCTAACTGCAAAACGGTATCGTTATGTGAAAGATTTGCTTTTGTCTCTTTAGAAAAGCGGATTTGCTCATTTTTAACAAAAACATGTGTGTTTGAATTTTATCAATTTTGAATTCATTACATTAAGTATGCCAGATACTGTGCCTTTCTGGGTAGTAATTTGTAAACGTCCTGCAGAACATTGTGACCACTGCTTCCAATGTACAGGTGACAAAGTATCGTATTTAAGAGGTATGATATCATATATTCTGTCACAATTGTTGCATTGGTTTGTCATGCAATTTTCGCTCTTTACATCGCAACAGAGCATACCCAAAAATTTTGTTCATGATGAGGGAAGAGAAGGACTAATGGTATGCACAACTTCGGTTAAAAAACCAGTAAGGAAAGGCTAAAGTCGGGCGGTGCCGACTATATAATACCCTACACCACTCTCGTAATATTGAATAACTCTGATATATAAATTTTGTAATTCATGTCTAAATTGTTTACATAAATTTACTTTTGGGACATTTTATACTTAAATAATACCCTGTACCACAGTGTGGTGTAGGGTATAAAAACGATTGGATCTAAAGAGCCAAATCGGATGAAACATATATATGGATGTAAAATTCAGCTTCTATAGGACTAAAGGGCCAAATCGGACGAAACATATATATGGGAGCTACAGCTAAATCTTAACCGATTTTCTTCAAATTCGGTAGTGTTGGTTCATGGATCAAGAAACTCTACCATTCTAAACTTCAAAACGATCGGATGTAAAATTCAGCTTCTATAGTACTAAAGGGCCAAATCGGACGAAACATATATATGGGAGCTATAGCTAAATCCTAACAGATTTTCTTCAAATTTGGCAATGTTGGTTCATGGATCAAGAAACTCTACCATTCTAAATTTCAAAACGATCGGATGTAAAATACAGCTTCTATAGGACTAAAGGACCAAATCGGATGAAAGATATATATGGGAGCTATATCTAAATTTGCACCGATTTTCTTCAAATTCTGCAATGTTGGTTCATGGATCAAGAAACTCTACCATTCTAAATTTCAAAACGATCGGATGTAAAATACAGCTTCTATAGGACTAAAGAGCAAAATCGGACGAAACATATATATGGGAGCTATAGCTAAATCTTAACCGATTTTCTTCAAATTCGGCAATGTTGGTTCATGGATCAAGAAACTCTACCATTCTAAATTTCAAAACGATCGGATGTAAAATACAGCTTCTATAGGACTAAAGGACCAAATCGGACGAAAGATATATATGGGAGCTATATCTAAATTTGAACCGATTTTCTTCAAATTCGGCAATGTTGGTTCATGGATGAAGAAACTGTACCATTCTAAATTTCAAAACGATCGGATGTAAAATACAGCTTTTATAGGACTAAAGGGCCAAATCGGACGAAACATACATATATGTTCAAGTCCGTGAGACTTGAAAAAATATGAAATAAAAGAAACAAAAACTTTATTTTTTATACCCTACACCACACTGTGGTACAGGGTATTATAAGTTTGTTTCACGGCAGATGTTTGTAACACCTTAAAATAACACAGCTAGACCCACCTTAAAGTATACCGATCGACTCAGAATCACTAGCTAAGTCGATTTAACGATGTCCGTCCGTCCGTCCGTCCGTCCGTCCGTCCGTCCGTCCGTCCGTCCATGTAAAGTTGTTCGTCGACTACAGGTCGCAATTTCACTCCGATCGTTCTGAAATTTTGCAGTTTAGAGTATTTCGCGTCTGTTAAGATCGCTATTGAATTTGGTTGAAATCGGTTCAGATTTAGATATAGCTCCCATATATATCTTTCGTCCGATTTGGCCCTTTAGTCCTATAGAAGCTGTATTTTACATCCGATCGTTTTGAAATTTAGAATGGTAGAGTTTCTTGATCCATGAACCAACATTGCTGAATTTGAAGAAAATCGGTTAAGATTTAGCTATAGCTCCCATATATATGTTTCGTCCGATTTGGCCCTTTAGTCCTATAGAAGCTGTATTTTACATCCGATCGTTTTGAAATTTAGAATGGTAGAGTTTCTTGATCCATGAACCAACATTGCCGAATTTGAAGAAAATCGGTTCAGATTTAGATATAGCTCCCATATATATCTTTCATCCGATTTGGTCCTTTAGTCCTATAGAAGCTGTATTTTACATCCGATCGTTTTGAAATTTAGAATGGTAGAGTTTCTTGATCCATGAACCAACATTGCAGAATTTGAAGAAAATCGGTGCAGATTTAGATATAGCTCCCATATATATCTTTCATCCGATTTGGTCCTTTAGTCCTATAGAAGCTGTATTTTACATCCGATCGTTTTGAAATTTAGAATGGTAGAGTTTCTTGATCCATGAACCAACATTGCCGAATTTGATCCTTTAGTCCTATAGAAGCTGTATTTTACATCCGATCGTTTTGAAATTTAGAATGGTAGAGTTTCTTGATCCATGAACCAACATTGCCAAATTTGAAGAAAATCGGTTAGGATTTAGCTATAGCTCCCATATATATTGTTGAAGTCACAACAGCTGACTGTCGACTTCATCGCCACTTGCAACAGATTTGGAGCCGTTCATTTAACCGCAACGCCGCAAAATTACACAACTGATGGCAACGCCGTCAGGGTTGTACTTTAGTTCACGACTCACCCCGCATCAATAAAGATGGCACACTGCCAAACAAAATTATAATTAAAAAAATAAAGTTTTTGTTTCTTTTATTTCATATTTTTTCAAGTCTCACGGACTTGAACATATATGTATGTTTCGTCCGATTTGGCCCTTTAGTCCTATAAAAGCTGTATTTTACATCCGATCGTTTTGAAATTTAGAATGGTAGAGTTTCTTCATCCATGAACCAACATTGCCGAATTTGAAGAAAATCGGTTCAAATTTAGATATAGCTCCCATATATATCTTTCGTCCGATTTGGTCCTTTAGTCCTATAGAAGCTGTATTTTACATCCGATCGTTTTGAAATTTAGAATGGTAGAGTTTCTTGATCCATGAACCAACATTGCCGAATTTGAAGAAAATCGGTTAAGATTTAGCTATAGCTCCCATATATATGTTTCGTCCGATTTTGCTCTTTAGTCCTATAGAAGCTGTATTTTACATCCGATCGTTTTGAAATTTAGAATGGTAGAGTTTCTTGATCCATGAACCAACATTGCAGAATTTGAAGAAAATCGGTGCAAATTTAGATATAGCTCCCATATATATCTTTCATCCGATTTGGTCCTTTAGTCCTATAGAAGCTGTATTTTACATCCGATCGTTTTGAAATTTAGAATGGTAGAGTTTCTTGATCCATGAACCAACATTGCCAAATTTGAAGAAAATCTGTTAGGATTTAGCTATAGCTCCCATATATATGTTTCGTCCGATTTGGCCCTTTAGTCCTATAGAAGCTGAATTTTACATCCGATCGTTTTGAAGTTTAGAATGGTAGAGTTTCTTGATCCATGAACCAACACTACCGAATTTGAAGAAAATCGGTTAAGATTTAGCTGTAGCTCCCATATATATGTTTCGTCCGATTTGGCCCTTTAGTCCTATAGAAGCTGAATTTTACATCCATATATATGTTTCATCCGATTTGGCTCTTTAGATCCAATCGTTTTTATACCCTACACCACACTGTGGTACAGGGTATTATTTAAGTATAAAATGTCCCAAAAGTAAATTTATGTAAACAATTTAGACATGAATTACAAAATTTATATATCAGAGTTATTCAATATTACGAGAGTGGTGTAGGGTATTATATAGTCGGCACCGCCCGACTTTAGCCTTTCCTTACTGGTTTTAATTATAATTTTGTTTGGCAGTGTGCCATCTTTATTGATGCGGGGTGAGTCGTGAACTAAAGTACAACCCTGACGGCGTTGCCATTAGTTGTGTAATTTTGCGGCGTTGCGGTTAAATGAACGGCTCCAAATCTGTTGCAAGTGGCGATGAAGTCGACAGTCAGCTGTTGTGACTTCAACAATATATATGGGAGCTATAGCTAAATCCTAACCGATTTTCTTCAAATTTGGCAATGTTGGTTCATGGATCAAGAAACTCTACCATTCTAAATTTCAAAACGATCGGATGTAAAATACAGCTTCTATAGGACTAAAGGATCAAATTCGGCAATGTTGGTTCATGGATCAAGAAACTCTACCATTCTAAATTTCAAAACGATCGGATGTAAAATACAGCTTCTATAGGACTAAAGGACCAAATCGGATGAAAGATATATATGGGAGCTATATCTAAATCTGCACCGATTTTCTTCAAATTCTGCAATGTTGGTTCATGGATCAAGAAACTCTACCATTCTAAATTTCAAAACGATCGGATGTAAAATACAGCTTCTATAGGACTAAAGGACCAAATCGGATGAAAGATATATATGGGAGCTATATCTAAATCTGAACCGATTTTCTTCAAATTCGGCAATGTTGGTTCATGGATCAAGAAACTCTACCATTCTAAATTTCAAAACGATCGGATGTAAAATACAGCTTCTATAGGACTAAAGGGCCAAATCGGACGAAACATATATATGGGAGCTATAGCTAAATCTTAACCGATTTTCTTCAAATTCAGCAATGTTGGTTCATGGATCAAGAAACTCTACCATTCTAAATTTCAAAACGATCGGATGTAAAATACAGCTTCTAAAGGACTAAAGGGCCAAATCGGACGAAAGATATATATGGGAGCTATATCTAAATCTGAACCGATTTCAACCAAATTCAATAGCGATCTTAACAGACGCGAAATACTCTAAACTGCAAAATTTCAGAACGATCGGAGTGAAATTGCGACCTGTAGTCGACGAACAACTTTACATGGACGGACGGACGGACGGACGGACGGACGGACGGACATCGTTAAATCGACTTAGCTAGTGATTCTGAGTCGATCGGTATACTTTAAGGTGGGTCTAGCTGTGTTATTTTAAGGTGTTACAAACATCTGCCGTGAAACAAACTTATAATACCCTGTACCACAGTGTGGTGTAGGGTATAATTAAAATTTGCATGGTGTACACACATGCAAACATCATGAGGAATTTCACCAACAGTGCAAATGTTTTTAGGTCGGTAAGAGCAAAACTTAGACTTTCCGACTTTAACCTCCGGATTTTCTTGTCTAAATTGGTTATAACACTCCCTCAGACTCATTATTAAATATCTTTTTTGAATTTGATTCCGATTTCCAGTTATAGGATCTTTTATTGATTTACAATCTTTAACCCAGGACTTTGGCGACTTACATCATCTCTAATATAAAACTGCTTTATTTTTGATACAACTTCTTCAGAAATACCGTTACTTCTTTTTTGGGAGTGTATAAAGCTTTTGATATTTTTGAAGGGAGTATTTCAGAAGCAATTTCTAACAAAACAGCTATCTTTTTTAAAGGGCTCTGCGGCAAATTTTTTTTCACTTTAGTCACAGCTTTCTTCAGAGATCTCTTTGATTTATAACACCCAATCTGAGAATTGGAAGAGATTTTACACAGATCAATACATCTCTTATTTTCTCTGCACTTTTTCTGTCGCTCCATATCTCTTTTTCGTGTTTCTTCCAACGCGTCATCATCCATTGTCTTCTTCTTGTTATTCCGTCTCTTCTTATCTCTTTCTTTTTCTAGATGTTCTTTTAATTTAATGGGATCTTGTTTCAATTTATATCGAAATTTCGTTGAATTCCATCTGAAGTAAAATTAAAATATGGGAAATATTTTTAAATCAAATAAAATCTTTTCACGGTCTTTACGTAACGGGTGTGACAAATATTAATATATGTATACTGGCAAAAATTTTAAAATTATATTGAAATATTTTGATTTGCTTTATACGGTATAACCTTATCCTAACTTACACAAGAGATGATAAAAAAATATCTACACAAAATATATTAAATTTAACTTATTGTATATTTACCGTATCGGGTGTGACAAAAAAAAACCTCCGTGTTACAAAATCTTGTGCAGGCACTGGATATTTTACAAAAGTTACGAGTTTATGCTAAACTATACTTAACGACGTGTACTTTCTTGTAGTCTGAAGTCAAATGCCATAGAAGAAAAAAATATGGCGGCAAATAGTATTGGCTGTTCATAAATAAAAGGAGTGCAGCCAACCATTGCATGATATCCCATGGAAATCTATTTGTACGAAAAAAAATATTCCTAAATTCCATCAACACTTCATGAATTTCCAAAATTACATTGTTCGTGATATCCGTTATGGAATTTTTTTTTCGAAAATCGGTGTTTTATTTTTATATATGCTGGGGTCAGTTTACGTGGATTCACCCATATCTAAGAATCTGCAAATTATCTCACAATGACTTTTCTGCCAACGTTGCAAGGCAAACATTATATCTTTACACGGCTGTACGTTCAGAGGGTTGCATTTTTCCGCCATTTTTTGACAATAATGTCCGATCTGGCAATCGTCTGCAATTTACTTAACTGTCCTGGTGATCTGTATTTTGTTACACGCTTTTGTCACATGATACGAGAGTACAGATGTGGAATGTCTCTTCTGGAAAACTAATTGATTATTAACAAGTTCTTCTGTCGTGTTCCTTACTCTGCGCAAGAGTAGGTGCTGCAGAAGTTTGCCAAAGGCCACAAGGAATATCTTTTGGTAGCTGCTGCTTTGCTTGGAAGCGGTACCCTAATTTGGGATACGAATCCAGAGAGAGAGAGAAAATATCCCAGTTTTAAGTAATGATTTATAAATATAGACATAAAATCCAAATCATAATTCAGTGCTCTTCAGTTCTATGTCCGGAATACCGTTCACACCAGCAGATCTACGGTTCAGATTCCGTCTCAATACGTCTCCGACCTTTTTGAGGGGTAACTAAACCAAGATCACGACAAATTGTTTCCATACCCCGGTAGGTAGTGCCTGCTGTGAGTATAGGCTTAAAAGTCCAAATAATAATTCCAGTGCTCTTCAGTACGATTTCCGGTATTCCGTTCACACCAGCAGATCTACTGTTCAAATTCCCTCTCAATGCGTCTCCGACCTCTTTGAGGGGTAAGTAAATAAACATCACGCCATATAGTACCCACACATCGGTCAATAGCGTCTGCGGTGAGTCCATCCCCAAATGTCGTGATAGGGGTCAAGTTTTTTAGTTCGGAGATTTTACAGACAACAATGTCGTCAACATAAATTGCAAAGAATTAACAATCGACAATCGCAGATTCGACATTAGCATACTCGTATATACTCGTACAGTTTATTTGTACCAAATAAACAATGAAAAAAAAAACAATGTCGTCAAAAGTAACGTCTCCAGTACAGTCGGACGGACCAGGCACCTGAACGCTGTTCGCGAAAAGATTAGCTTTACCCAGCTGCACCTGTAACTCGTCTAAGTGTCGTGTTGTAGAATGGCATGCAAAAAGACAGACCACTAAGAGTGCTCCAATTCAGCGATTTCCGCTGGATTGCTTTATTCAGTGTGCGGATTTCAGCTTTGAGCGTGGAGTAACGACCAGGGTATTCTGTTCGATATGCTGTCCGTCTTAGACCCTGCTCCTCCCGCATAAAATTAAGTATATGTCGGGAAGGTTCCGCATTCATGTATGTCCTGAGGAATGGTCTCTTCCATAGGGTCGCGAAATGTTGTAGTTTTGGCACCACACATTGGTCATTTCGTCAGCTGTGAGTTTACGTCTGGTCGGAGGTTCGATGTCTTCCAGTCTGGTTTAAACATGTCTGTTGAACTGATTTCTGCCCTTTCTGTCAAAGTACGGATGTCTTTTGCAGTAAGTCACAGCTTTGTGGTCAGATTCGTAGATGTGAAATTTATTACATATTTAGTGAAGAGCCTAGTACTCGTAGTCGTAACATACATCAACGAACAAGAGTTTTTACATTTACTACAGGATTGTTACTGGAATGATTATATCTCATTACACTAATTACAATTAATTTTTTTCATTTATAGTATTTTATTAGGAAGACTGCATCCCATTCGTTACTGCATCGATGGCTTCTTCTTTCTGTGTATGGTCATTTTAAAACCTACAACACATTTATCTCCTAGATACTAAACATGCAGATCCCGGCATTATATCTATGGAAGACTTTGTTCCAAGTCTCAGATGTTGTTGTGATAATCATAAAAAAGGGAACACAAAAACAAAATACTTTTGTGGTAAAATTACTTATAAACCGCACATAAAATACAACAACAAAAAAGCAGCACAACAACAGCAAAATGGGGGATCTCTTAAAACATTTCGCTAAGTGCGCAACAATATTTCCGCTAAGAAACACTTCACCATGGCTACCTCCTGCTCGCACTCCGGAGTTCGTCGGTTAGGCAGAATAATGCGGAAAACTTTTAAGGAGTGAATACATTAATAACAATAACTGCAACAGTATACAAGTGAAGTAGGGATACACTCACTTTACCTCCCGCCATCTGAGCCTCCTGGCTAAATCCGACTAAATGTAGGGGACTCGCTTTGTTTGGCTGGCGTAAAGAAGCCAGGAACATCTGGTTACAAAACTACCACTGGAAAGGGGCTACAACGTGAAAGTAGGGGTAAACAAGAATGGTATGGAACTTTTTCTTATTTTGATAAATTTAGTTTTTCTTTAAGACTCTCCTGAAATACCACAAAGGACGACCGTCCATTATAATATTGTTGTAAAGTTTTGGTACTTCAGGAAATTACCTTTCTGGGGATACTTTGATGAAACAATAGAATTGTGGTCAGCCAGACGCTGAAAGAGCAAAAGTTATGAATGTATATTGTAGAAATACAGTTGTATACTACTCCAAAAATATGAATCATTTAAACTTAAGATGACTGACTGCTTTTAGAGTAGTAACCAACAGTATATACACGTATATATAGAATCGTTATGTACCCTACCACATTTGAACAGGACACCTACAAATATTATTTGAAGATCCATGTTCTATGATACAGAGCAGAGAGATGGTTTTGTCATCCGAAGAAAAAGTTGCAATAGGCTTATTATATTTATTACATTTGTATGAAGTAAATACAGAAATTGCAATATAGTATACTTTAAGAAGTTTGGAAGGAAAAATAGGCTACGAAAAATAGGAAGGAAAATGGGCTTGTCACAGCCCATATGCCCCATACTTGAAAATAACGGGTGATCCAAGTAGAGATATTTCAATAGCCTTTTTTTGACAGATCACGTGTGAGTCGTGTCATGCTGTCATGTTATTTTTGTTAAGTATTGTTTGGAATTTCATCATGGAAAGACTTACGCCTGAACAACGCGTACAAATCGTTCAATTATTATTATTACGAAAATTCACGTTCTGTGAGGAATGTGTTTCGTGCACTTCGCTCAACTTATTGTCAACATAATCGGCCTACTGAGCGTACTATTCGCAACACCATCACCCATCTTGAGACCCAGCATTCATTATAGTACACAGTGAAGAAAATGTAGCGGCCGTAGTTAAGAGTGTACACGAAGACCGTGGAGAGTCGATTCGGCGCCGTTCGCAGCAACTCGGACTGACGTATGGAACGACTTGGCGCATTTTACGTCGAGATCTTAAATTGAAAGCACACAAAATACAGCTTGTGCAAGAACTGAAGCCGCCCGACGTTCCCAAGCGACACCGCTCCGCTTTATGGGCTCTTGAAAAGTTCCAAGAAGATCCGACGTTTTCGATGAGACCCATTTCTGGCTCAATGGGCATGTAAACAAGCAAAATTGCCGCATTTGGGACGAAGAGCAACCTGAAGACATTCAATAGCTGCCACGTCATCCAGAAAAAACAACGGTTTGGTGTGGTTTGTGGGCCGGTGGAATCATCGGTCCATATTTCTTCAAAAATGATGCCGGTGAGAACGTAACCGTCAATTGCGACCGTTATCGTGTCATGATAACCGACTATTTGATGCCTGAAATTGAAGCTCGTGATCTCGGAGACATTTGGTTTCAACAAGACGGCGCCACTTCCCACACATCGCATCAATCAATGGATTTATTGAGAGAACACTTCGGTGAACAGATAATTTCACGTTTTGGGCCGGTCGATTGGCCACCAAGATAGTGTGATATCACACCGTTAGACTTTTTCCTGTTGGGATATGTAAAGTCTAAAGTTTATGCGGATAAACTCGCTTCGATTCAAGCATTGGAGCAAAACATCACGCGTTTCATTCGCCAGTTACCAGTCGAAATGCTCGAACGAGTCATCGAAGATTGGAGTCAACGGATGGACCATCTGAGACGTAGCCGCGGCCAACATTTCATAGACATAATCTTCAAAAAATAAATGCCAAAGAATGTTCTTTCAAATGATAATAAACATTCTCATTCAATTTGAATTTTCTGTGTTTATACCCTACAACACACTGTGGTACAGGGTATTATGACTTTGTGCATTTGTTTGTAACGCCCAAAAAGAGAAGAAATAGAACCATAGTTTATTATACCGATCGTCATAGAATCAATTTTTGAGTCGATTTAGCCATGTCCGTCTGTCCGTCATGTATTTTCTCCCATGTATTTTTGTAATCAAAGTGCAGGTCGTATTTATGGTCCGATTGTGATGAAATTTAGCACAGTGCTCTTTTTTGGCCCAAGGACGATCCCTATTGAAATTGGTCAAAATCGGTTCAGATTTAGATATAGCCCCATATATATGTTACCCCCGATTTGACATGTAAACGCTGTAGAAACTGTATTTTATCAGATCAGTACAAAATTTGGCGGAGAGAGTTCCCTTATTACATGAATGAACACTGCTAAATTCAGGGAAAATCGGTTCAGATTTAGATATAGAACCCATATATATGTTTCACCCGATTTTACATGTAAGCGCTGTAAAAATGTCATATTATATCCGATCAGTATGAAATTCGGCAGAAAGAGGTTTCATATTATATGAATGAACACTGTTAAATTTGGAAGAAATCGGTTCAGATTTATATATAGCCCCCATATATATGTTAGCCCCGATTTGACATGTAAGCGCTGTAAAAACTTTATTTTATATCCGATCAGTATGAAATTCGGCAGAGAGAGGTTTCTTATTATATGAATGAACACTGTTAAATTTGGAAGAAATCGGTTCAGATTTAGATATAGCCCCCATATATACGTTACTCCCGATTTGACATGTAAGCGCTGTAAAAATGTTATATTATATCCGATCAGTATGAAATTCGGCAGAAAGAGGTTTCTTATTATATAAATGAACACTGTTAAATTTGGAGGAAATCGGTTCAGATTTAGATATAGCCCCAATATATACGTTACCCCCGATTTGACATGTAAGCGCTGTAAATATGTTATTTTAAATCCGATCAGTATGAAATTCGGCAGAAAGAGGTTTCTTATTATATGAATGAACACTGTTAAATTTGGAAGAAATCGGTTCAGATTTAGATATATCCCCCATATATACGTTACCCCCGATTTGACATGTAAGCGTTGTAAAATGTTATTTTATATCCGATCAGTGCGAAATTCGGCAAAAATTGGTTTCTTTTTATATGAAGGAATACTGCCAAATTCGGAGAAAATCGGTTCAGATGTAGATATAGCCCCCATATATATGTTACCCCCGATTTGCTATGTAAGCACGGAGACTTTATTTTATATCCGATCAGTACGAAATTCGACAGAAAGAGGTCTTTTTACGTGAATGAGTATTCAGGGAAGATCGGTTCAGATTTATATATAACCTCCATATATATGTTCCTCCTGATTTGGTTTCGAAGCGCTATAGAAGTTGTACCTTACTTCCGACCATTAATATTTTCCAGAATGGTGTTTCTCAATTTAGAAACGAATATTGCTTAATTTAGCGATTATCGGTTCAGAATTAGATAAACATTAACCAATTATTACAAATTATTATAGCAATGACCTTTTGGCATTGTTAGGGAGGTGTAGGGTATTATATAGTCGGCCCCGCCCGACTTTCTGCCTTTCCTTACTGGTTTTTCTTTAAAAAAGTAGGGAACCCCGTAATGGGTCACGCTATAGTTGTATTTACATTGTAATATTCTTATAACTTTAGCAATGCCGAACTTTTCAAATATATTGAAGCATTTATAAAACCAGTAAAAAACGATGGGGTGTAGGGCGGGGTCGACTATATAATAACCTACACCTCCCTAACAATGCGAAAAGTGGCATTGCGATAATAATTTGGAATAATTGGATTCGTTTCAGTTCACGAAGTACTTAGCTCCACCTCCTAATCAAGGCTTATTCCAAGGAGGAGTCGAAGATATTGATGATAACAAACTAGATTTAAAACGATAACTTTAAAATGTGCAATATTCTTTCATAGATCAAGAATCCAAAGGAACAAATAGATGGGACTATACATAACATAGGTAAGGTTAAGAGTGGCAGCCTGTAAAACAGATTCACTTTCCAGTTCATTGCGCTACCACAGGGACGTAAGGGAAAACATATCCCCTCCCGTTGAACCAATTTAATTTCTTTAAAGAGCTCAAAAGTTGGTGGTTTCCTTCATCAGCCAAGTTAGGTAACTCCTCAAAGAAAGCGTTACACAGAAGCAGACTATGAAGCCGACGCGGCGCAAATCGGCGTCGCACAGCAGCCACCCATTTTTTCCAGCCGGCGCCGCCGCCGATTTCAGCGGCTCACATCGGCTGAAACTCAGCCGCCGAACTTTATTTAGTGAGTCAAAAAAAATTATTTTATGCAACCATTAAAATTAAGAAAGTGACTACTAAGTAATACAATAGGGTCAGAAATGATAATGAAGTTCATTTTTGCGTAAAAATATATAAAAAGTTTCTAAATGGATCTCGCTATCATTTATATAAAGAAATCCATAATTTATGGGATTTGAAAAATGTGTTTTTTGGTCTTTACGGAAATTACAATAGATCTTGAGCAGCCGAACCAATTTTTACAAAGTCTACGTCGTTTTAGAGAGAAAACAACAGGCACTATGTCATTCACAATAATTTCTCTTTTATAACAAAGACTAATAAGTAGAGATTTATTAAAACGATTTTCGGCATTACATTAAAACTTCCTTAACTTTTATCAAATTTTTGTGTTATTTTAGGTTTTTTCATCTAAGTGTAAATATCTTAAATCGCCATTTTTGCCTGAGATTGACATTCGTGCGCCATCGCTTGTCTGAACTTTATCGGCTCAGCCGATTGTTGAAATTTTATCGGCTAAGATCAGCCGGCGCCGCCGATCGGTATTTTTCCATGAGCCGCCGCCGCCGATAATTTTGGTCGGCTTCATTGCCTGCACAGAAGGTGTTCCAATGATTCCTCCTCCTCTTCGTCTCCGCAGCTTCTGCAAAACTCATTACGCAAGACCTTTAATCTCTCTGCCAATAATAAAATAAGACAGTGACCTGTCGAGACAGACACCATAAGCTAATCGTCCGTTCTCGATATCGACAGCAGTGCTTTGGTGCGTTTTGAGTCTAAACTGGGCCACATCAGCCTGGAATGTATGCAGTTCCTAACTTGCCCTTGCTGTAGCCATGCTGTTGAGTGGACAGTAGCTTGTGATCAATTTTAGTCCTAAGGTGACCATCTGTTAATCTCTACAGAGTTTTAAGGAGAATTGACGATAGACTAATTCGTCGGATATCCTTAGCTCCAGCTTATGGGATGAAAACAACCTTGATTTCTATCCATTTTGTTGGTATGTATGCCTGATTGATACAAAATGTGTATATTTCTCTGAGCCAGCGGGCAATTATATCAATATTATTGTTTGGTCCTGGAAAATTGAAAGGTTTAAAGTTTTTCATAGCCCAAAGAATTCTAGATGAGGATGATTATAAACAAAACTTCATTAGCCGTTTTTGGCGTCAATCAAGGCCACCTTGCGCTTGACGCCCGCTGTGTATAATGTTCTGATTTAAAAATTGAACAACAAAAAATGTCATAAACTGTTTTCCAAATACTGCCATTTAATAATTTGTTGTGTGGTGATCACGAATCTGCTCTTTGATCTAGAATCTGTCATATAGTTTTGGAGATATAGGATAGATTTGCACTAGACCGTTTATAGCACATGATGCAAAAAGTGAAAGTTGCTGCGATCTTTGATTTCCGAACCGAAAAAGTTTCCATTTGTGCCGATCGGATAACCCTAGGGTCTGCCCAAAGTTCATTCAAAATTTAGAACACACTTTATAGGGGAAATATTTTTTTATTAAAAAATCGTATGTTTAAGTAAGTAAAATTACATTTCTTTGTATTATTAATTAATAAATAGGTTTTAAATATTAAGATCGGTGAAAAAAAAAACAAAAAATACAATTAATTCAATATTATATTAGTGAGGGACATTTTCTACGATATTCTTCAATGCACTGTAATATAAATTGATTTTGTTCTTGGTCTTTCGTAAGTATTCTGTTGTAATTATTCATAAATTGTACACCGCGTTCAGCAGTGTCGTTAACAACAAACAGATTACGACAAACATCGAGAGCATCTTGATAATCTTCCCAAATGGATGTGTCATGCTTTAAAAATTCAGTACTCAATCCAAAAGCACCGACACATCTCGGTCGATTTCTGCGTATGCGAAATCTTGATTTGGTGCTCGTGTGGCATTTTGCATGTAAGCCACGCTTTGACATACAGCCGCACGGGAAAAATACATATATCCCGTAGCCCACTGGACTCTCGTTTTGTCAATGCAAACTGCTCTCGAAATAGGTACATATATTTTTAAGGCATAAATGCCTTTTCCCATGAACCTTGCGTGGGATGTTGAACCAGGTGTTCGGAAGTTATCGCCGACACCACCAAGAAACATTATTGTTAATTGTAATAGTTCCTTGTAATTAGCTCGGATTTGTGTTTCATTTAGCTGTTTAATGCAGAATTTCTTAATGACTTCGCAGTCAGCATTACTTATTTTTGAGCGTACAGTTGGATCTTCGAGTCCGTTTTTAAACGATTTGTGGTCGAGACTTACCCAAACGGCAGCAAAACTATAAAAAATAGGCCCTTCAGGACCACAAGTCGCCGAAGTTTAACCTCAAACACATGTTTCAATACTATCTCCATCATGTGATGAGAACATGGGAACTTGATTAATTTTCGATCTAATTTGTTCTGCAACAAAATGCACGATCCAGTGTTTTGACCTGTATTTGATGAGTGTATCATGAACGACTTTGGTCATATTTTCTCCAGTACCAGCTGGGATTTTGGGAGCGCCAAAAATGTTGATGTGTAGAACGATTAATCACAAGCTCACCAACAGAGGTCAGAGGCGTCGCAGCATTAAACATTACAGTTATCACATTATGAAATATCTGTCTATTTGACGGCAGTTTGGCTCCAGATATTGTATGTGATACATGCCCAACTGATTCTACGGTGCGAAATTTATCACTGGATCTAGTAACCATTTTGGATGTGGTTTGTGCGAAGCTGTCCCTTTCTCAATTCACTTAGGCTGGAGACAGATCGCGTTCTGTAAACGACCCTGTTGCATGGCCGTATAGCGCGCTGCAAAGTTCTGCTTATGTTTTCTTATTTGACCAGTAGAAAAATGTCAGACTGATGCGAAAAATCAACTATCATGCAAATCCGTTGTTTTTTTTTCATGCATGCACAATCATGATCTATTTTTTATTGTGATTGCTCTTACGTCTACATAGGTACATAGAGGCCATGTCGGTGTGCATGCATGCCCTGTCATGACGTAAAATTCAAATGAAAACTGCTGTAACTTTTTCGTTTTTGGGTCGATTTTGATTGTATACGACTTGTAAGAAAGAAAATTTTATTCAAAGATCATTTAAAAACTTTTCATGCTAATAAAATATTTTTTAATTACCTGAACATGTGACATTTGATAAAAACCCAAATTTTGTTCATGTAAAGTGAGTTTTGTGTTTTCAAACACTTTGGGCAGACCTTAGCGTTATCCAATCGGCACCAATTTTTTTATTGGAGGTTTGTAGGTCAAATGGAAACTTTTAAGGCCCGGAAATCAGTACCGAAAAAATAATAAATGGTCTAATATGCACATTTAAAAAAGTTATATATTTTGCAAATTTTAAAACAGCCATATCTAAAAAACTATAAGACCAATTTAAGATCAAAAAGCAGATTCGTGATCACGATATCAAAGCGAAATAAGATCCGCGACTTAGCAGACTTATTATAAAAACAATTTCTCATATTTGAAAATGAGAAAAACAAATCTAAACTAAAAATTCGGTTTCGAGCATCAGTAATTGCATTCGGTGCGGTAGGTTTTTGATTGCAAAGTAAAATAAAAACAGTTATTTGTAACTATAGGGTTTTCCAACAAGAGATGTTATGTGAAATCAACCGGTATTTCGGTAGCTGTCACTTTTGAAGCTTTCATTCTTTCATATTTGACAAGTAGAAACTACGCCATTACTAAAAATGGAACGATACACGATTCAACGACGCATTGAAATTACTAAAATTGAAAAATCGAAAATCATCTTGACTGATGAGACCCATTTCCACATCGGTGGCTACGTCAACAAGCAAAATTGTCGCATCTGGGGCTCGGAAAACCCAAGAGTTATTGTTGAGAAGCCTCTACATCCTCAACGTGTGACTGTTTGGTGCGGTTTATGGTCCGGCGGGGTCATTGGACCTTACCTTTTCGAAAATGAGGTTGGATCAACAGTTACGGTGAATGAATTGCGCTATCGAGAGATGATTAATGATTTTTTATGGTCGGAGTTGGATGGTATTGATCTGGACAAAGTTTACTTTCAACAAGACGGCGCTACGTGCCACACAAGCAACGAACTCATTGCTCTGTTACGGGAAAAATTTCCGGACCGTGTTATCTCTCGAAGAGGTGATCACAATTGGCCACCAAAATCTTGTGATTTAACGCCATGCGACTTTTTCCTTTGGGGCCACGTGAAAGATAAGGTCTACGCCAACAGCCCAGCATCGACTCAAGACCTCAAAGATAGAATTCGTGAGTCTATCGAGGACATAGGGCAGCCACTTTGCGATGTGGTTATGGAAAATTTCATGAAAAGGATATGGTCCTGTAAGCGTGGTCGTGGTGGTCATTTGGCTGATGTTGTTTTTCATTATTAACGGCATACCTTCCTCTTTATTATCAAATAAACATTCGATCATTTATCTAGAAAAATGGCATTTTTCTTTGAATACCAAAATAACGTAGTGGAATGAGCATTTGCCCAAAAAAATGACTAACCCTAGTATGCAATTAATAATGGAAAACAGTATCAGTGAAATGGCCGTCACGGCTACCCTTGCAGGACCATATTTAAAATTATACGGAAGTTCTTCGAACAAATCGTTTTGAGTAGTAATGCCAATTTTTACTACGGAGGCTATGTGAACAAGCAGAATTGTTGGAATTGGGTGTTCGGAAAACCCTACATTTATTTTTGAAAAGCCTCTCCATCCACCTGTTTGGTGCGGTTTTTGGTCTAGTTGTGGTTTTTGGACTTTACTTTTTCGAAAAATAAGACAGGAGCAACTGTCACGGTGAATGGTTTGCGCTATCGAACAATGATTAATGGTAGGTTCTGGTTGTATGGCCAGAATTGGAAGATATTGATGTGGACGACGTTTATTTTTAAACATCGTCCTTTTGCGTGAAAAGTTTCGTGACCGTGTGAAACAAAGAGGCGATCACTATTGTGATATAACGCTTTTTTCTTTGGGGATTCGTGAATAGTAAGGTCTATGCCAATGACACACAATCAATTTAAGACCTCAAAGATGTCGTTATCGAGGACATACAGTCACAAATGTGCGAATTGATGATGCAAAATTTCATGAAAATAAAATAGTCCTGCAAGCATAATCGTGGCGGTCATTTGACTGATAGGTGGTCGTTGCACATAAACTATATATTTCCCATTCCAAATGCACAATTGAGACAACAATGGCATAGTCGTCTTGTATTTGTAAAATAATGTTCACGTTACCGATGCGCTATGGATTCAGCTAGTAAATATATCAAAACAAAATGTTGTTCATTTGTTCTCGACTAAACCACATACCGCTCAATGGATTCCCATGAAGTTTGACATGGGTATTTCTTTTAATCTTTCGCAGCTTCAAAGTTACGTAAGGCCATTATTAGATAAAGAGGCAAGGAACAGCCCATTAACTGAAATTCAATAGAGTTACATAGTGAACACAATTTACTGGGTACATTCAAAAATTCACTGAGTCGCTACCTATGGAAAACCGAGTCACTATTCCATCTGTTTAAAATTGTTGCTTAGTATAAGTATTATAATAATATCATATATTTATACCCTACACCACACTGTGGTACAGGGTATTATAACTTTATGCCTTTGTTTGTAACACCCAAAAGGAGAAGAAATAGACCCATCGTTTATTATACCGATCGACTTAGAATCACTTTCTGAGTTGATTTAGCTATGTCCGTCTGTCCGTCTGTCTGTGCATGTATTCTTGTACTCAAAGTACAGGTCACCATTATGGTCCGATCTCGACGAAACTTTACACATATATATTTGGCCCAAGGACGATCCCTATTGAATTTGGTTAAAATCGGTTCAGATTTAGATAAAGCCCCCATATATATGTTAGCCCAGATTTTACATGTAAGCGCTGTAAAAATGTTATTTTATGAATCAGTATGAAATTCGGCAAAAAGAGGTTTCTTATTATATGAATGAACACTGTTAAATTTGGAAGAAATCGGTTCAGATTTAGATATAGCCCCCATATATACGTTACCCCCGATTTGACATGTAAGCGCTGTAAGAACTGTATTTTATATCCGATCAGTACGAAATTCGGCAGAAAAAGGTTACCTATTATTTGAATAAACATTAAATTTGGAAGAAATCGGTTCAGATTTAGATATAGCCCCCATATAAACGTTACCCCCGATTTGACATGTAAGCCCTGTAAAAATGTTATTTTATATCCGATCAGTGCGAACTTCGGCAAAAAGAGGTTTCCCTCTACATGAAGAAATACTGCCAAATTCGGAGAAAATCGGTTCAGATTTAACTATAGTCCCCATATATATGTTACCCCCGATTTGACATGTAAGCGCTGTAGAGACTGTATTTTATATCCGATCAGTACGAAATTCGATAGAAAGATGTCTTTTTACATGAATGAGTATTCAGGGAAAATCGGTTCAGATTTATATATAACATCCGTATATATGTTCCTCCTGATTTGGTATCAAAGCGCTATAGAAGTTGTACTTTACTTCCGATCATTAAAATTTCCAGAAATATGTTTCTCAATTTAGGAACGAATATTGCTTAATTTAGCGATTATCGGTTCAGAATTAGATAATATGTTCCTACCCATTTACCAATTATTCCAAATTATTATCGCAATGACCCTTATCGCATTGTTAGTGAGGTGTAGGGTATTATATAGTCGGCCCCGCCCGACTTTCTGCCTTTCCTTACTGGTTTTGTGTTAGAGATATTCAAATATGTTTTAACAAATTTTGTTTTTCTTTATTTTCAGGAGAGTGTAAAATACTATGTCTGTTCGGCCGCAATTATGTAAGATATTTAAGGTAATTATTTCAATATAATATCTAAACATTAAATTTTCTTATGAAAATTCACAATTTTGTGGAATAAAAAATATGCAGACTATATGACTGCAGTAAAGTAGACTTATTGATTTCAGAGATTTTTGTAACAGTTTGTATTTGGTTCTTTTTGAGGAATGTCGAAAGAATTTGGGGGATTTTTTCTCAGACCCTAAAACTGACTTTGACGCAATTAAACTATGCTAAAGCAATGTTTGGTACCTAACAGTATATTTTTTTTAACGCTGTCTCTCAAACAAACTAAATTAAGAACATATGTACAAGACAAGTGTGCCAACAACAAAAAATGCTAATAGCCGGAGAAATATACATACAAAATTTAAAATGTTTATTTATACGGAATTGTTGTGGTTTTTCCTTTTTCAACCATAATATAATATTTCTTGCCGTTTATTTAAAAATTCAATGGACAAATTAAAGAAATTTGACTTGTTTCCATACGAGTAATCACAGCTGCCATCCACCGTATAATTAACTGTAATTTCCTTCCAGAAATAAAACCTGGAATTTATGAAGATTCCTTTTTTATTTACAAGAATCTAGTTCGGTTTATAGTCAAACCGCAATATTATTAACATTTAACCGTTTTTGCACCGCTCCGAAGGTTACAGTTTATGTGGGAAATATGCGAAAAGGTTATTTGGAAAACAAACATAGGGCATTTAAACTTTACAAAAAGGACACTTGGTATTGCCCGGAGGAGACATTCAGTCAGTTCAGGACTAACTGTTAATTTCATGGCAGACAGTGGGACCGTAAGTTCATAGTTTTAATTTAAATTTTAAAGTCCTTTAGACGTCGGACTGGGCATGTGAGATACTTTTTTCTTGAGTTCATATTCGTTACATAGTTTTTTGACATTTATAGTGTTAAAATTACATATGGGCATTTCCGCAGGTCACGAACGTACATTCGTACGCTTTTGATGTACAAAAAATATAGAAAACAAAAATTGTCCCCGCATTTTTTTGGGTGATTTGATATCATATTGGCAGCTCTATGTTAGGTGCAAGAGATGGGTTTCATCGAGTTTTAGTTTTCATAATAATAGGAATAAACATGTGGTCACGAACGTACGCGAAATAGAAGTCAACTTTGGCTGAATCTAGTAACATGCAAAAATCTGCGAAAAGGAACGGAATATTCTAAAGCTATTAATTAATTTTAAAACAGGATTAATGTAGCTTTCTATCAAGTATTTACACAATAAATTATCTCTATTGTTTTTTTTCTAATTGGCTTAGGTGCCGGTCGCGAACGTACGATTTTTCCATCTGTTTTAACCGTTAAATTAATCGTTAATCGAACTTTTTTTTGGTCTCCTTACATTTTTCTCTTCTTAATTGATTGTAATAGAGAAATTTTTTAGAAAGAGTGCAAGCATAATATATATTTTTATATGTAAAATAATTTAATATAAAAATGTGAATGAAAAGGAGCTTAAAATGAAAAAAATACAATTTTTCAGTTTTTAGGAAAATTTTCTCATGAAAATAACTGAGATATGCTATGACACCATTATATTTTAAAAATTTTGACATTTTGTATTCATTTTTTTTTATAATTATTTACAATGAAATACGATGATTACCAACATTTTATTTTTCGGCCCTGGTTGACCATTCGGCGGAAATGCCCATATCTGTCCTTATTATGATCTCTATTTGCACAAAATTAAGTTACATTTTTTAACCCCCATCTGTGCAAGTATATGTCTCATTATAATGATATATTATTGCTCCCACTGTGCTCTGTGTATATCCGCCCTTTCACAATTAGAACATTTAATTAACCATAAAAAATAACAAAGGCAACACCAACAGCGGCTACAGAGACTACAAATACCGGCTGTGTTTACCCAAATACTGGATTATTGTCAATGTGCCGTCACAGAATGTAGGCTGAGAAAATAGGCGTGATAGGCATTTCCACAAAACTATAATCCAGAAAATATAAATTTAATTATTTTAAACTATTTGAACTTGAGATTTTTATTATGTTATGAGTTCCACGTTACGTGAGTGGTGGGTTCGATTCCCACCACAGGCTCTGACCGGTCGCTGTGAAATGTTGTCATGTGGCAATTGCGTTCAGCAGAAATCATTGGAGACAATTCCCAAACTCAGGCAGTAGCACGTCAGAACTGACACTAACGTAAACAGTAGTGCGAGGAGATATTTTGCTCTTCACAGGTCGTATCTGGGCCAGATTTGGTTATCTGCGCTACATGTGTTTGCTTTTGTCCATCTCTCATTTGACAGCCTGACTGACGCTTATAAAGGGTGGTTACATTTTAAGGGCCGATGTTGATTTTGAATAAAACACAAATTATTTATGAAATTATTGCCATTTCTATTTATTATGATAATATTGGTATGGTTCAATTATGTATGGAACATAATATCGACCAAATGGCCGCCGCGACACCTCCATCAGATGGTCCAAATTTTCGATGACGCTGAGCCATAATTGAGGTTATATGCCGTTAATGTGCCGAATTATCTCATCCTTTAGCTCTTGAATTGTTGCTGGCTTATCGGCGTACACCTTATCTTTCAAATAACCCGAAAGAAAGGAGTCCAACGGTGTCAAATCACATGATCTTGGCGGCCAATTGACATCGCCACGACGTAAGATAACACGGGCATTGAATTTGTTGCGCAAAAGAGCCATTGTTTCGTTAGCTGTGTGGCATGTGGCACCGTCCTGTTGAAACCACATATTCTCCACATCCATATCTTCCAATTTGGGCCATAAAAAGTTCGTTAAAAAAAACTTGACGTTTAGGTGTGCTATCCACCACACCACGATGCCGTACAATAGCATTGAGCGAAGTATTGATATATGTCCAATGGACGATTTTAGGAGAGAGGCCCAAACGTGGAAATATTATTTGGATATGATGAGGGGTATTAACTTTCTCCGTTGTAATTGTTACATAATCATGTTGACTAATGCAAAACTTGTTTGTGGGAACGGAGGAACTCTGGTGCAAACGACTGAAATTAACTGAATTGACTGAAAAATGCAGAAAATGAAGCAATCACATTGAAAGTGTTTCCGGTCCATCAAATAATTTATCATACCAAAATATTTCACCTTTCTGTATGCTTTGTCAGTTATACACATACTCACATACCTTCGCGGCATGGGTATGCCAGTACATATATTTTTAGGCACAAAAACACTCAATGTTTACTAACATTTAATGAAACGTTGAAATTACAACCATGTCAAATATTTGTCTTTAAAGTGTTTTAATTAGTTTACCCAAAACAATAAAATAACGCCAAACTGTCGAGTGAATGACCGAACAGACATTCTCTCGACCGTTTTGTCATTTATGATAATTTACCAAGGATTCTGCACAAACAGTGAGACTTATTAAAGAGAGTCACAGTTTAAATTCAAGTTTTACATTCCATTAATTTTACAGTATTTAAATGAGAATTGATGAAATAGAATGAATGTAAAGGATGCTTTATATACAAGTATGGAGCACAAAAATTATGTATCACTTTCTTGATTGAAAGCTTGTAAGACCAGCAAAAAAATATGGAAGTTATTCCTGTTACTGATGTTTCTTCTGGAATAGTAGTTAGTTCATATTTTAAACTTCTGTGAATGCTCTTTAAGGTAGACGTTAAAATATTTTCACATTTTAAGAATTTTCTGGAAATTCGTTAATATCTTGTTAAAATATATGGAAAAACATGATTTCTGCATTAAACATTATTATAGAAGTATTTGCAATTGGAAATTGCGTGAAAAATACTATATGATACCCTACACACCTTGTTAGAGCAGAATAAACGCAAATATAACACAGTGCTACAGTCAAAAATAACTTCTGATGTGACATAGTGTAGGTTGTAGGTCGCATTGAGTACAACCGGAAAAACAAAATTTTAAGTGTATTTTTTGTATACCCTCAAAATCTCATTTTAGCGTTGAAAAACTGCTTTTTTGACTTCTTGTACAAATCGATTTGTTAAACTCTCATTTTTCAACCGATTTTTGACTACATAACGGCTTTTGAAAGAGGAGACATAGCCCTTTAAAAATATGTGCATATTATGGTACTTTAAGTTAAATACACAGAGCTACAGGCGTGTAAACTTGAAACTTCCATAAATTTTCCCAATTTTTCAACTTTGATCACGACGCGTTGCAATATTTTATTAGCAATGGTGCTCTTTTTACATATCATTGTGAAAGTGTGTTTATTCTCAATTAAATTAAGTGTGATTTCACAGCAATCGGAGAAAAATTGCGTAAGTTAGGCGAATTTTTCAAAAAAAGAAAATTTCAATTGCTCTTTTGAATGGGGTTTCTACATGTACCTTATTACGAATATATTATTCTAATAACAGTGATAGTTGTTATATTAGTGTTAATAATGACGTCACAGTTTGTAAAAATGTTTGTTGGATCTACGACGCTTATAAGACGAATCATCAGTTTCGCGTTGCAGAGACCAACAGTAATCAGCTATCATTCTTATTTTATTTTTTCCTAAGAATCGCTGTTCAATTGAAGCCAACTCTTGATGAAACCTTTCACCCTGTTCGTCGCTGAATTTGCGGAGATTATCTGGGAAAAAACTTAAATGCGAATGCAAAAAATGGATTTTAATAGACAGTCGGCAGCCCATTACTTCGTAAGCTTTCAAGAATTTCTTCACTCTCTCCATATAATCACAGCTTCTCGTATTTCCTAAGAAATTGTTACATAAATCGATGAAGCTTAACCATGCTACTTTTTCTACCTGGTTCAGATTGTTTGTAAATTCGTTGTCTCGCATAATCTTACGGATTTGTGGACCTATGAATATTCCTGCAAACAACAAAATATTTCAAATGAATCATGCAAATGAACACAAACGTTACCTTCTTCGATTTTCGCCTTGCTTAGCCTTGGAAAAGATTTTTTTAAATGCAAAAAAGCTTCGCTGTCTCTGTTAAGACATTTAACAAACTGCTTCATGTAGCCCAGTTTAAGGTGTAACGCAGGTAAACTAATTTGATCTTTTCGCACCAGTGGAGCGTTGATAACATTTTTGTTCCCTATTTGGAGAGGGGTGCCTAAAGGCCACTGCGTTTGCTGGTAGTGGTTCTGTGCACGACTATCCCATTCACAAATATAACATGGATGTTTTGTGTAACCTCCTTGCATTCCAAACAAGATCGTCAATACTTTTAAATCGGACACTATTTTCCATTGATGTTTGGCGTAATTGATAACCCTTACACTGAAAAAAAAATAGTAATAAAACTAATGATGACACATTCTTATATTAAGTATGCTATCTCGGCATCAATTCAATGACAATTTTCATTAAAATAATGAAAATTTGCACTTTTTTTACGAAATTTTCCTTAATATAAAGTTTTTTGAATTTGAATTAATGCATATCTAATCATTAGTTTTGTGTACGCGCTTCTTTAAATGTACGCATTTAAATTAAAGAAAAAAATCATTATTTTTGTGACAATCCGCATTATTTTAAGTAATATTTCAATACTTTTAAGGATTTTCTACATTAACACTACGACGTAGACATGTCATAGTTTTAATGCCGAATCGGACTTAATTAACAGTATGAGATATTTGAGTAATAAATTTAAGGCTATGCTCCCCTTAAAGGAAAGGCTGTCTTGGTAATAAATTGTATGACTATTGTCATTATTTTTAAGAATACATACGAGAGAATTATACAATCTCTCCCTCCCTCTCTCGCTCGGAGAATCAGTGATATTGTCTGTAGGCACGCAATGAAATACTTGCAATATATTTTGCCATGTAAAATACTTGTTTTCTATCACTGTATAGAAGCAGGTTGGTCTTTAGCCGAGGGAGTATCTCAGTTTAAATCATAACGATTACAGACCGAAATAATAACGGGCAACCGACATAAAATCAAGAAATTTAATTTAGAACGCATATATTAATGTATTAGAACAAAATATATTTGCGAACTGACGTTCACATATAAAATACATGTTTTTACACAAACAATGTTATTGTTAAAAAGTTTTCCAAATATAACTTATTTAAAAAGATTTTTTCCTTTTTTGAATTTTAGTTTAAATTTTTCCTTGATTTCGTGTTCATAATTGCTTTATAAGTACTTCATAATTAAACCTGCTGTTAGATTAGGCCCATTTGGTCCAATTTTTGTATCGGTAATATATGTATGTATATATATTGCTTTATAATTTGGTCCAAGGGATATTTTTGTTTTACTAAAATCAAAATAATAAGCGTTTTTGCTCAAAAATAATTGTAAATAAGCTGCTTTCTTTTCATGAAGTATTGAATAAAAATAAATATAAAATATTGTCTTCCATATTCATTTTATATGAAAAATGTAATGTTGACCAAATGGACTCTTAATCTAGGATTCGTACAGATTTGCTAATCTAACACCAGGGTTAAGAATGTCATAAGCAGCATTAGCTTTTGTTTTACAGAAGTAATTTTTAATAAGTTTTTGTAGTTTTGTTTGCTAAATTGTTTTTGATAACTCAATTTATATGAAAAATGTCACTTTCGCCACTTTCAAAACAATCAGTTTCTATTATTAATAATATCTTACATAAATATTTTTTTTAACTTTTAGTACAGCAAATTAAGGTCACATTTCCTATATTAAAAAATTTTACTGTGATGAATTCTTGTCTTAATAAAATAAAAACTGCAACGATTCAGTTAAAATGCTTAGAAAATATGGTATTTATGGATTAAATACATATATTTTGGAGCGACCTCTAAAGGGTGACTATAACAAAATATGAATTGATTTGTAAAATTTTTGATGTGATGAATTCTTGCCAAATTTGTATTAAACTGCAAAGTTTCTGGTAAATTGCTTTAGAAATGTGGTAACTATGGCTCAAAACCCGTATTTTGGAGCGACCTCTATAGGGGAGCTATATCAAAACATTGACCGATATGACCCATTTGCAATCCCAAACAAACTGCAACTATAAGAAATATTTCTACCAAATTAAATCAATCTACATAGCTCTATTATTACAGACTGTAGCGTGATTGCAACAGACGGACGGACAGACGGACATGGCTAAATCGTCTTAGAATTTTACGACTATTAAGAATATATATCCTTTATGAGGTCTCAGATCAATATTTAGAGGTGTTACAAACGGAGTGACAAAATGAATATACCCCCCATCCTATGGTGGAGGGTATAAAAATGTGTATCTTAAAATAGCTGTAAATCATGAATCTTCCTATATTAAGCACAGTAACTCTCGCTTTACAACGATTCGGGTGAAATGTAAGGTTTTAGCACAAACTTTTTATCCCCTCGCCTTAGAGAGGAGGCGAAGGAGTGACCTAAGACCCTAAGTATGTTCGGCGGACCATGTTACACAGTTAACAGTTTATTACTTTTATACCAGTGTATATAAATACTTGAAATTTTGAACAGTGTAATGCTTTTATAGTACCTAGAGTCCACTGACAAATGGACCATTTTGTACCAAAAGTTAACAGATTTTAATTTAACACCAGTGAATATAAATACTTGAAATTATGTGCGGTGTAATATTTTTATAGTATCTAGAGTCCAGAGAAAAGTGACCGATATTGGCACGACCCTTTGGTATCTCCCACACAAATGGACCATATTGTACCAAATGTAAACAGCTTTTAACTTTTATACCAGTACATACTTTAAAGTTATTAAATGCAATTTAGAGTTATTAAATGCAATTTAAATTGATAATATTTTAATTAATGCAAAAAAAAATTAATTTACGAATATGTTTTTGGGACTCAAGGTGAGGGGATCCATAAGTCTGTTTACCCGACTGAACTTTCTTACTTGTTCTAATAATCATTCTCTATCCTCTAATCTTGGCGATTCTTCCACAAATGATTTAGTAACGGACACTATTAATTTATTCAATTCTGTAACCACAGTTTCTGCTGATGAAATTTCAATATCGACATCAACGGTTTTTGATATAATCAAGAGACTGAAATCGAAAAAGTCCGCAGGTATTGATAGAATTAATAACCAATGCCTCAAAGCTCTGCCTCACAATGGTATCAAATTTCTGACACTATTCGCTAATTCATGCCTTAAATTGGGGTATTTTCCCAACGAATTTAAGGAATCTATGGTTATTCCTATCAGGAAACCCAAAAAGCCGCCTGATGTTCCATTGTCTTACCGTACCATAATTTGGCTCTCATCCATCAGTAAGTTTTTAGTGAAAATAATTAGAGACAAAATTAAAAGTAGGGAACATAACACTGTACATCCGCTAATTAGAATAAGGAATTTAGTCGACTCAAACTTTTACCAGCAGAAATCTACAGGTTCTACTGGATATAAAAGCTGCTTTTAATTCAGTTTGGCATGACAGCCTTGTTTTTATAAATTAATACAATTTAACTTCCGATGGAATTAATTAGAATAATTCAAAGCTTCTTAACTGCTAGGACTTTCAGGGTTCACATCGGTTCAAAAAGTTCAGATATATTTAACATCCCTGCTGGTTGCCCACAAGGCTCTTGTTTGTCTCCAGTTCTCTACAACATATGTACGGCAGATGTCCCGCAACTGGAACATTGCACAATGTCTATATTTGCTGACGACACTGCGATCTTATGTTCTGGAATTTTATCTGCAGGAATAATTTGTTATCTACAATCAGCTATGGATAATTTATTAAGCCAATTCGCGAGGTGGAAAATCATGATTAACTGCTATAAAAGTCAGGCTATCTATTTCACCAGGAAAATGAAGGCATGTTTCTTCTGCAGAGTAATATCACTATAAACAACTGTCAAATTGATTGGGCAAATAAAGTTAAATATCTGGGTGCAGTTCTAGATCCAAAGATGAAATTTAAGGATCACATTCCTTATATCGTTAATAAATCTAATATACTTATAAGAATTTCGCCCAAAAAAATAAATGGTCCGCCAAATAACTTTTTTTTTTGAAAATGCTATAAAAAAACTACTGAAAACGCATTGGGTGGTCAGTTGGCTTCAACTCCTGAACCAATTGGACTTTGTATGGCGTCATACCAAGGTCTTTATGCAAAATTCGTCTCAATGATGTCTCCGAAATGTTCAATTGTTGAGAACGACGGTGAATTGATGTTGATGGCGCTTCACGCACACTTTCTGCCACAGCATCAATATTCTCGGGTGTACGCACTGTTTTTGACTTTTCACGCTTTGGTTTATCGATGAGGATGCCAGTTTCTTTCACTTTTTTCACAAAATAACGAACATACGGAGCTGACGGTGCTTCTCTTCTTCCAAAATCCGTACGCAATTTTCGCACACATTCTGCAACATTACCATGATTTTCAAAGTAATGTCGTAATATTCGCAATATACACATATTCGTTCAGCGGAAGGATAAAACTAATTATCTGTCAAATCAGAGATGAGCTAAGTGTTACCATTCACGAAATAAGCACTAGTTGAAGAAAAAACGTTTGATGGCGGACCCTTTAGATACTTATTTTGAGGACCTCGACATATTTTTTGGAAGGTGGAACTAATTAAATTAGTTTTTATAGAAAGATATGTGTTTCATTTAAAACTGCACGCACTTATTAAACCTCCTTCGTATAATAATATAAAGGGTGGTTAAATTGTAAGTGACCACACCTAAACGTCAAGTTTTTTCTGCATTTCATTTGCCATTTCTCAATTTCAGACTAACTCAATTTGATCCATGGAAAGATACACAATCGAGCAACGCGTTAAAGTTTTTTGAGCCTTTTACAAAAATGGGCGTTCAAATCGAAATGCATTTCGTGCACTTCGGGATGTTTTTTTGATCAGCATAATCGACCAAATGTGTCTACAATCTGGAGAATTGTGCGCACATTTCAGCAAACCGGGTCTGTAGGAGATGTGAAAACACCTGTGCATGCTCGCCCAGTACGTTTGGTGCAGCTTGTGGGCTTGTGATGGACGTCTACAGATCACAAAATTGCATTCCAAAGAGTTTCCTTCGTATCATAGCTTACCGCACAAAATTCCCTCTGGCAGAAAAGTTCGTTCTAATGTAAATAGAAAAGAAGAGATCTCGTTTATTTGAACTATTTGACCCTTTGACCAAAGTATCCACTTTTATTTTCCATAAATCAAACCTTGGGAAAAAATCATTACTATATTCAGCTTCTTAGCCATTCATCTTTGGAAGAGATAATCATTGCAGTAACCATTTGGTTGCGGTTTGACGTCTTTGGCTTTCCTCCTATTAAGAATTTATAGAGCGATTATAGGAAAAGAAATCTATTAGTGATAACAAAAACAACTATTTCTACGGACTGAATAGTTTTGATTCGATGGTCTCCCATCAAATGTATTCATTACTTACACTGTTTTTGTATTTCGCAATTATTACGATTTCGTAGGCAATGTTTTTGTTTGTTTGCTACTTCTCCTTCATTTGACAAGTTATTACAGATTGAAAGCAGAATGTTTTGTTTTCGTCTGTTTTCTAACATGTTCTGAACTCCGAAACTAATAGGCCGGTCACCTATCAACGGTTGACAGAATGGACCATAAGTTGTATTACACTGATCGGACGATCAATGGCTCAGGCAATCACCATTTTTTTAAATATACAATCAACACACAAGTTAGGTATTGGTTCCAAAATGTGTAGTTAAAAAAGTGATGGGAGCTGAATAATTGCAAAAACAAAAGTATGTGAAAACTTTAATCTATTCCGGAGAACGTAATAGATTAGTTGTAAAAAGTGCTGCCCATATGACATCATACTAGTCCCTTGATATTTGACGTTTTCCTTTGATCACCCAGCCAATTCCAAGCAAAGGTGAAAAGTATTCTTGTTCAATGATAGAACTTCCTTTTTATACCAAACTACAAAGCGATCCAGACATATTTCGCAAGAAAAAAAAGTTTTTTTCTAACATCCCAAATCGAGGATAACCTCCGAAAGCTATATTCGCAGAGAATTTTATTTTTGATTTATACTCCAAATAATATTTATCAAGGTACGTAGAATTTTTCTAATAAAAAGTGCTTAAACTTACGGAAAACTTTTCCTGGCAGAAGCTGCAATATTCAAGAAACTCCAACTTCAGCACAGAATTTCCGGCAGCGAGAAACCTTTTGCAGCTAATGGTGGATTCCTTTCGAGGAGTCGCCCAAATTCGTATTTACATCAAGAAGATTCGATTACCGATTTATTCCATAACCAGAAATTCGTGTTGGGCGGAAGAATATTACCCAATTTTTCTGTGCGGACGCAAGGGACCCCAAATCGTATAAGTGAGCTTCCACTTTAGCCTAACCTAACATTCCTGAATCACAACAGTGTCGGCAATATCCCATTGAGTCTTTGAACCTCATATTGAGGTTACTCAGAGGAAGCGGCATTACAAAAAGGCTGTTGGAAAGCCTATCGATTACCCCAGCTCAGGAGGACATATTCCCATAGAACTTTGTCTGAAGTCTGATCGCCATTAATTCGGTTCCTGGATGAGCCGAATTGGTCTTCCATAATACGAACATCTAGGAATCTGTTCCATCCAGCAATAGAAGATCGCAGATTTGCCCTTAAAGATGATTGGCATTATCTGCTGTTAAGGTTATGTTCTGGAAGCTGAAGAACTAACTTGAACCATGATCACACTTAATCAAAGTTAACTTCTAAGTATATTTACATTTATTTTTTTATATTTATTTTTCGTTTAACGACATGCTTAATTAATCATTGGACCATTACAGAAAATCAGCAAAACTTCTTCATAACACATAAGTTAATCAAATCACTGCAAACAAATTAGGCATCCATCAAATTTCTCCTTAAGACAGCCACAGCAAAACATCGTGGGAAGGCCTTCTTCATGAAATCAACATGCTGGTAAGTCTCAATTACAAGTTAGTTTAATTTTTGGTTGCACTGATCTTTTTCCTTTGGGGTTTTAACCGCATGAATGGGTGACTGCATGAAGCTCTCTATGTGCTGATCTGCCAACGCAAAGAGATACCAGTGTTATACACGAATGACTGGTCGGGTTACAACTGTTATAAATAAGTATCAACTCTCGCTCTCTTGCAGTATCACTCTCTCACCGATAGTATTTCAAATTGCGTACTATTTCATAAGCAAGAAAATAAAAAGAACAAGAATAAAACAAAAAAAAAAACACCAGTTTAAGATAGTTTTGTAAAGTGTGATATTTAATGGTGTGATAGAAGTTTTGCTAACGGTACCAAAGGAAAGAATAGAATTAAATTAATAATTACTTTGTATAGCGATTTAAATAAAATAGTTTGCATTCATGTTCGTTATAACTATCCATTTTGATTTAGTTCCATGAAATACTATTATACATTCTTTCTACATTCATAATTTTATCCCACAATTTATATTTTCCAGTTTAAAAAATGGAATGCTTTGAATAAACTGTATAAGTAATTATAATGGAATGCTAAAGAAAAATAAGATGTTTTCTTTCCGATATGTAAGCCAATAGGAATGTAGGTGTAGTTTTTACAATAGGGGTTCTAGATAAAATAAAAGTCTCTAGAACTATGGAAGGTGTGGGTTATGAGACTGTCTCTCATTGTCATCTGAGAGACACATACGATATTCGGCCATCGAAATTTACCTTTTCTTTTTCATTTTTGTATAGTTATGGACCATATATTGACAGGTAATAAAAAAATAGGGAGTCTATACAATTATTTATGATAATGGGAAAACAATCTAGAAAGAGAAGGACACGAACCCCCCACCCGACTGTAGTTAGCATAGAAAAGGCTCCCGCAGTCCTACCTCTGTCTAGAATTCACGATGCTTAATATAATTAGCATCTGAACATTACAGGCTTGCGACGACATCGGGCCATACCTATTCGAAATGAGGCCGGTCAGGCAGTTACTGTGAATGGTGTTCGCTATCGTGAGATGATAACGAACTTTTTATGGCCCGAATTGGAAGATATTGATGGGGACAAAATGTGGTTTCAACAGGGCGGTGCCATTTGCCACACAGCTAACGAAACAATGGCTCTGTTGCGCAACAAATTCAATGGCCGTGTTATCTCACGTCGTGGCGATGTCAATTGGCCGCCAAATCATGTGATTTGACACCGTTGGACTTCTTTCTTATGGGTTATTTGAAAGAAAAAGGTGTACGTCGATAAGCCAGCAACAATTCAGGAGCTAAAAGATGAGATAATTCGGCACATTAACGGCATAGAACCTCAATTATGCCTCAGCGTCATCGAAAATTTCGACCATCGGATGGAGGTGTGCCGCCGAGGTCGCGGCAACCATTTGGCCGATATTTTGTTCTATACATAATTGAACCATACCAATATTATCATAATAAAAAGAAATGACAATAATTTCCTAAATAATTTGTGATTTATTCAAAATCATCATCGGCCCTTAAAATTTAACCACCCTTTAGTTGAAAACTGACAAATTCATTTCTCCACAACTTATGTAGCTACAATCTAAATGTATTCTTATTGTTATTTTGTATTTTGAATATTTATTCAAAGGCTTTAGTCTGACAAAGAATGATAAACGTATGTTCACAATTCTGTCATCTCGCAACCAGCATCAAATTCCATACCTCAAAGTGAGAGTACTCGGCTGAAATGTTTTTACTAAGTAGTTTATTAGTTAATTACTTACATTTTATCATTTGTATACATTTTACCACAGTATGAGCGTGAGTATAGTTTGTCATATATATTCTTGATCGTCATATCCCCCTATCTGTCCGGCTATTGAAATCACGTTACAGTCAGGACTTAATTGTGACAAACACAATTTGGCAATATTCTATTAATTTTAGCTAGAACCATTCACACCAACTAGACAAATACGAAAACATGCTCATGTTCTTATATAGCCCCAGTATAAAGGCTTAATCGACACTTAACTTCTTGAAATCCTCCTCTAAAGTGGGGTGACTTATGTATATATCAACCGTTAATGCCTTTTGCCATATACTTATTACTATATTACCTACATCAAATGAAGTATTTCAAACAAAATCAGAAAAATTCCGAGAAGTATGCAATTAATTTTTAATCATCATTCGAATTCATTATTTTTGCACACACGCTCTCACACTTAATAACACATACAGAATCCATGGCAACGATATCAGCAACAGGAGCATGAATGGACAAATGGAATGTCTCAATATTAGGGACACTCATAATTTTTGAGGAGGCACGTTTTGGCAATTTGGCATCTTAAACTTCATAATTCAATAAAACAATGAAAACATAAACCAAAAGCCAAAGACCGAAATCCAAGAGCTCTCATTCTGAATCACAAAACACACACACGCACAAACATATACTCACATGAAGGTATACTCAGTCACTCACATGCCCCATATCCTTGGCTGGAAGACAACAAATCCTTACAAATTATGACACAATCAAATTACGTGTGGCATCATAAAGCAACCCAATCCAATCCCTGCAAACAGCCATCCCCAAGGAAGGAGGCGAACTAAACAAATCTCCCTTCAGTCCCAACCCATTAAACACCGTAAACACCCGGTGGGGCGAGAAGGATGAGAAATATCCTTCCCAAACGGTGGCGTCGAAATGTCATAAAAACGTGAAAGGAAGCGTAAAGTCCACACGTAGCAGTTGTAACTGCGAATGCGACGAATACGAGAACGCGGACGAGGACAACATAAGTTCCGAATTCCGCAGTGGCAGATGAAAAGAAGAAAAACTGAAGCTGAAATAGTTGAGGAGGATGTGCTGCGATGCGTGTGTGCATACAAGAGATCCTGAATGGAATTGGTCACATACTTTATGCCAAACACGACGTCATCATCTTTTATGTGATACATAAAGTCACGCTATACTCGTATATCAGTGAATTTATCCCACACATACACCCGGACGCATTGTAGGAGGCCAATGTGGATAGTTCTCCACAAATATTCTTCGATGAGTATTCACATGAACGGAGCAGTTCGGATCAAACCTAACTACCTGCAGTCAATCTCTCTCATTCGCATCTATTCATAGAGAAAGCAAAAAACATAGTGGATTCAGAAAAGAATTGGCCAATGATTGACGCGACCATTAAGAGTCATTAAATTGGACATTGAATATACCACAATACATGATGGCCTAATCCCCATGGCACACAATGCCGTGAATTTGCAGCAAAGTAATGCCTTATGTATCTACTACCGGAGTATAGTAGGTGAATTTCGAAAAAAATTAAATAAGTCTACCCGATCCAATGACTATTTGAACACTTATAGAAGAAGTATTGCTATTGAGGCCCTTCTACATCACACAGGGTTTGCAGCTCAAGCAAAATCTTTGCAAGTGCGTGTCGTTACCATTTACATTGCCTAGAAACGACTGATGATTACTCTGAACATTACAGAGTAGTAGTAATGACATAAATAGCTCCAGATTAGTAATAATATGTCATTACATATTCTCAGCATTAATTTCAGCTACTGGGAATAATTAATCATTAGGTTATGTTAGGTTAGGTTAGAATGACAGCCGTTACCAGATCACATAGACAATTTGAGGTTCTTAGTGCTACCACGGCCGGAGTAGTCCTCATCTGAACCATCCTGTTTGATACACAAACTTATAAATACTTAATACTAATATCGGCACCGGAAAGATCCGTCAAACTTCCCAGAAAGGTCTACCCAATATATGCAGACGTCGTGTAGTCAGCGGGTGCACATTGCTATCCACTTCTTCACTATGCCCAGAGCTTCTTTATAAGTAGTAGGCTCAATTCCCAAACTCCTGGCGTATTCGCCGATCAGACAATGTCCCATCAGAACTGAGTCTAATGTATAATATTCTTCGAGAATTTGTAATATCCTGCCTTTTTTAGTAAGGTCATCGGTTTTGCAGCTCACCGAGATATCCTTACATCCAGGCACTTTAAATAGAAACATGCAAATGGTGTCTTCTTTCTCGTCACATTCCACCACTAGTGGTGTTGGTGAACAAAAAACAATCCACGCCCATTAAAAATATTCATTGCCAGGTAACTTTGAATTAACATTTCCTGGACAATTCTGGAGAGGAATTTAATACTTCAATTGGTGATGCCGTTGAAGTGCAGTCAGTCATCGAACGTCGCCAGCGAGATTGTAATTGATTCTAGAATTCTCTGATATCTTTTGTGTTGTCAGGACAATGACTCCCCGGCGGAGCTATAGGTATTGGTTGATAAACTGACTCCCCTGGTTACGGAGCTCTGTATTTGCGGCATCAGGCAATCCTATATACCAACAAAGTAGGGAGAAATCAAGATTATCTTTACCACAAAAACAAAGAGAAAAGCCGTCGCATGCAGGAGCTAAGGGTTTCCGGCCGTTTAGTTAATAGTCATTTCTCCTTAAAACATTGGAGAGATTAATCGATAGTTATCTTAAGACTAAACTTGATCATAGATTGCTGTCCAAACAACAGCAAGGGAAAATCCACCGAAACACCCCTAACGATCTAGTCAGCTTTATTTAGGGAGATCTCTCTCTCTGTTAAGGAATGTACAATGGTCGCTTTTGTTTACTCTACCTCTCGTGGTTAATAGCTATATAGGAAGGTTCATCCAGGACCTAAGGATTTCGGTTGATTACTCTACAATTTTAGCAGTTCTCCTTAAAACCTTGAAGATATAAGTCGATAGTTACATTAGGACTAAACTTGATCACTAGCTACAGCCCGGGCATTATTGAGTAAGATGAAAACAACTCAAGGTTCCCGCGATAATTGGATATATGCCGGAACGAAATCTGTAACAAAAATAGGCTAAAGGAATCTCATATCAGCGTCTCCAAGCAGCTACAATAACAACAAACGGTTGTCTTCTTAGCTGAGTGGTTAGTGCGCTAGACATGGAATCGGAAGGTGCTGGGTTCGATTCCCAGCCAGGGTACTGGAAAAATTTAACATAACAATTTAATGTTTTCATCATAAATATGAGTTTCTGCAGCTAAAAATAACTCGTCCGGTCGCACTACTACTACAAGAACATCTGATTGCCCAATACAAAATGGAAGCTAAACAATAGCCATAACACAATGAAGATTTATTAATGGAAATACTAGCTAGAAATTGCTAGTGGAGAATAGTTACGGTAAACTCAAATAACACACATTCCCTACAACACATTCTCGGACAACATCGGACAAGATGCAAAGTGACATAAGGTTTTCGCCATAATGGGATATATACCGAAACGAAGTCTGTAACAAAACTTCATCTACAATAACAACAACAGCATGCCTACAGTTTAGGGTCAACTGACCATCATAGCTGGTCACTAGTCACGATCTTCCTACATTCCATTGCTGATTCTGGGATCAGTGGTTGTTGACTCTATCATATGTTTGCTTAATTGAAAACAAAATATCTATCATGTTGACCTTTCTTCTAAAGCCTTTCAGAGATTAATCTATAGTTATCTTAGGACTAAACATGATCACATGCTACTGTTCAATCAACTGCATGGCCAAATCCGCGAGGGAAAATCTATCGCAACAACCCTGCATGATCTAGTCAGCTAATGATTTCGGATGATTAGTCTATCACTGTATAATTTTTACGTTAGGACAAAACTTGCTCACAGGTCCAATCAACAGCATGCCTACCGCGAGGGTAAATCCTCATAAACAGCCTTGCATAATCAAGTCACCTTTATTGAAGGATCTCTTCTCCCGAGTAATGAATATTCAATAGTACCATTCTTAGATGCCGATGTGGCCTTCAATGCCATAAATTCATGTACCTAAGGATCAAATGACTCCCACAGACTTGGTAGCAGCGGGATCGCCCCAAGTGGATGTTCTGTCTCTGCTATGGAGTCTCTCCGTGAACAATATTCTGCTTTCTCTGCAGAATATGAGTGTTAGGGATATTGCCTATGCAGATGACGTGAATAGCTGTTAGAAGAAAGTTTCCGAGTGCCCTTGGAGTCATCCTACAACAGGTATTTCGTACCACCGCAACATGACTAAGACCTTAGCATTTTTCTCTTAACTAATTTCAATGGTAAAGACCAAACAACTGCTGATCTAGAGAAAGGCAATCGGTGGTCTCCTGTTAACTGCCTTATCAAGATGTGGTAGTACCGACAGCTCTCTTTCGGGTAGTTGTTGAAGTGGCATCGTCTAATGAGTGCGACCTGATAATTGACACAAACATTAATGCTCATCATCCTATCTGGGGTAGAAGGGAAACAATCAGTATAGGTGAGTCACTTCTCGACTTCTAACTATTTGTAACAAAGGCATTAAATCGATCTTTACAATTAAAGACAGACAAGAAGTACTCAACGTAAAGTTTGTTACCGAAAGCTGTAAGACAAAATTATATGGTGGAATTTACTGGACGAACACTCATTCTCAAATCAACATTATATAGAGTACAAACTCCCTGAAAAAGTACCTACTGCAGCCGTCCACAGAATTGTGAGGAAGACAAAGTGGCACCAGTATGAGAAGAATTTCATAAAAGCCCTCAACTCCAACTCCGTACGAACCGAATAACAAAGATAATCTGGTCGACCACGTCACAACATCATTCAATAGTTCCCTTCAAGAAGCCCTTCCAAATCAAGGTACATACAAGGGTAAAACTAAACCAATGGTGGATTTCTCTTTTAAAGGCTAGAAAAAGACTAGCAACAAGTTAGTCAATAAGGCCAAATCTCCTGGGGTCGCTAATGAATGGGATGCCTATAAAGAGCAACCAAAAATATATAAGAAGCAGCTAAGGAAAGCACAAATACGTTCTTGGTATACCTTCTGTGGAGAAGTGGAAACGGTCTCAGATGCCGCAGGACTGCGTAAAATATTATCCACCACACCATGTATAATGGGTTACCTGCACGATGAGGTCAACCACTGGAGCCAAACAGTGAGCCGTCGCTAAAACTACTGCTGACTCACATTCCCCGGGGAACTCGCTGACAGAACTCGAGGAGAAGTAGAACCAACAAGAGAGAGAGAGAGGACTGCAAGAGTTGCAAGGTTATTGACTGAGAAATCCAGAATCAGATGGGCGATTAACCGCTTTGAGCCCTTTAATTCACCTGAACCATACGGTATTAGTACAGCAGAAATGCAGAAAATGTTGAGTACTAACCCCGGCTGGAGAAAATTTATGAAGGCTGTATCAGGCTCTCATACAACCCCAATCGATGGAGGGATACCAACGTGATATTCATACCCAAAGCGGGAAAGATATCGCACACTTGGCCAAATGACTTCAGGCCTATTAATTCACCTACCTTCCTATTGAAAGGTCTTGAAAATTCTTGGATTCTTTCATTGGAGAAATCCTGGCTACAAAACCTCTTGTCGGAGAACCAGCATACTTACAACAAGGCAAGTCAACAGATTCTGCCTTGCACGAACTTGTGGGCTCTATTGATACATCCCTACATTTCAAGGAATTCACTATGGTGTACTTTCTTGGCATAGAAGGGGCTTTTAATAACATTCACTCAGATGCGATAATTGCGGCGCTGTCACATCTAAGGATGAACTCTAGCTTGATTAGACTACTTGAAAGCCAGCTCATTAAAAGACGCATAACATGGGTCCGCAACTCTAACAAGTTTAGTGAACAGAGGGGCCCCACTAGGAGGAATACTGCCTACACTAATTTGGAACATAGCGGTAAATGAAGTCTGGAACGTTCTTGTTCAAGGTCGTGGCATATGCGGACGATGTGTCAATCGCAGTAACTGGCAAATTCCTCAACATCCACAGAGACATTCTACAGTTTGCTCTGAACAAATTGGCTGGATTTTCGGTTTGGGCGTTAACCCAAACAATACAAAATTGGTTCTCTTTACTAGGAAGAATATGGGCCAACTGCTCGTATAAAAGGAAGAGAGCTTGTCTTTTCTCAAAGTTTGAAAATTTAAGGAATAATTGTAGATAGGAAATTATCACTATAGGGTCTCTCTCCTAAAATCGTCAATTGGATATATACAGCAGTAGTTGGCCCAATACTGTTGTACGGCATTGTGGTGTGGTGGATGGCAAATGATAAACGATCCCTTTCCAACTTATTATCAAACGTTCAGTGAACTGCCTGCCTATACAAAATCGGAGATTTAAGAACTGCAGCAACTGGGTCTCAAGATATACTACATTCCCAATATATGAAGGGAAACTAAACATAGACATACTCGTACATCCATTATGATCTATTAACAAAATTGCGAATAACACCAATTTTCTACAAGCATTTAAATAACATCCAGACAATATTGAGAATAAAGTTCTAGCTATCATCGGATATATGCCAGAACGAAATCATCAATGAAAATAGACTCCAAGCTACAAAAACAATCGACTGTTGTTCCTGTCTCCATTTGGGCATTTAAATTTCCTTCATTGAAAGAGATATATTAAACTAGACAGGAAGTTAAAATTCAAACCCTAGGGGCAATAGGAAAACGCAATGGTCTGAACCCGCGTATATACTACTGCCATTGTCTACGACAGTAGTAAGACCGATGATGCTATATGGCATTGTCGTCTGATCGACGGTTCTGCAGGAATCCACCTTCTAGACATTATAGACATTATAGCAAGGCAATATGCCGTAGCTACTGCTATTAGTCTTGGCGAACTGTCACTGTGGTCAGGAAATGGCTACGGACATAGTGTCATTCTGGCTGAAAATGAATTTTCTGACCAAAGTCGGTATTAATATTTTCTCTGATAGTATGGATGCTTTAATGTTTCTGGAATCTTTATTACTGAATCTATATGCCCCAGAATAACTAGGATATTTGCCTATGATTGAAGCGACCTGCAACTTTCGTTGAGAGATAGTGACAACAAATGAGAAGTGGTCACTAGTCATACTGATGTTGTCCTGGTGCGATTGACGGTCCTTGCAACTGGCACATGTCTCAAAATGCCTGGAAATTCAATGCACCAATCGTTTTGAAATTCGTTATTCGGACAACGAAAACGAGATCGTTGATTTTTTCTCTAAATTTGTATTTGGAAGCGCACAGGTTTGTAATATTACGCTTTCGAACCGAAATTTCAGTATGCATTTACAATATAATTCATCTAACCATTAATCAGACTTGCAATGATGTCATACTTTGTCAGACAGCGAACAAGGCTAACCTGTTTCACAAAGAAGGCATATTTATAACAATAATTTATCCTAATACACTCATACATGCTACAGTTTCAAATGCATGTACTTTATGGCTTTGAATCATTTCACTTTGATATAGCGATTTAAATTGTATATTAGGGCTGGATGTTTGCAAAAAAAACACCGAACCGGCTATATGAAACCTATACCACCAGATTAAGCTCACATATAAAAGTGCTAAATTTGAAACGAATGGGTGATCTAAGTAGAGCTACTTTTTTCAATAGCCTTTTTTGGACAGATCACGTGTGAGTCGTGTCATGCTGTCATGTTATTTTTGTTAAGTATTGTTTGGCATTTCATCATGGAAAGACTTACGCCTGAACAACGTTTACAAAATATTCAGTTTTATTATCAAAATAATCGTTCGCCAATTGCGCTAAGTTCATTTTTTTTTAAATCCAAAAACTTTCCAGTCGACCCACGACCTTGACACCCATGAGCAATATTTTAGCTCTCGTTATGTGCTATATTTTTGCCATTGACCGATTCCCGATCCGACGTACTGGAATCATCGGTCCATATTTCTGCAAAAATGATGCCAGTGAGGACGTAACCGTCAATGGCGACCGTTATCGTGCCATGATAACTGACTATTTGATGCCTGAAATTGAAGCTCGTGATCTCGGCGACATTTGGTTTCAGCAAGACGCGCCACTTTCCACACATCGCCTCAATCAATGGATTTATTGAGAGAACACTTCGGTGAGCAGGTAATTTCACGTTTTTGGCCGGTCGATTGGCCATCAAGATCGTGTGATATCACACCGTTAGACTTTTTCCTGTGGGGATATGTAAAGTCTAAAGTTTATGCGGACAAACCAGCTTCGATTCAGGCCTTGGAGCAAAGCATCACGCGTGTCATTCGTCATCGAAAATTTGACTCAACGGATGGACCATCTGAAACGTAGCCGCGGCCAACATTTGATAGACGTAATCTTCAAAAAATAAATGCCAAAGAATGTTCTTTCAAATGATAATAAATATTCCACATTCAATTTGAATTTTCTGTGTTTTTTTTTTTTAAGTAGGGAACCTCGAAATGGATTACCTCATAACTCGCAATTAGCTTTTGGGTCATGAAAGTTATATTATTAAATTTTTTTAAAAACTGTTGGAAAATTGGCTTCTGTAATTATGGATGCAACTATAAGAAGACACTTACACAGTACAACACATTATTTTGATACTCAATTCTGAGAATTGAACGTGAAGGTATCCCCAAAAATAAGAACTTCTGCATCATTCGTTTAGTCAAGTTGGCTCAATTAATAATTTAATGGCCATACGAATTTTTTGCTCAACGTGGATTTCTAGAACTGTTTCTATATTTTTTTCTCGGTATACCGTACGTAATATCTCTTTTGTGTCTGAAGCAAAGTTGTAGATACTGAATAGGAGAAAAAAATGTGGAACAAATCTACCCGTTAAAAGTGCATCCAGTACTTTAAATTGTTTTTGAATAATATTGTGTTCCATTACACAGTACAACACATGATTTTGCGACTCAATTCTGAGAATTGGATGTGAAAGTAGCCCCAAAAATAAGAACTTCTGCATCATTTGTTTAGTCAAGTTGGCTCAATTAATAATTTAATGACCGTACGACTTTTTTTGCCAATGGTGGATTTTTTGCACCTTTTCTATATTTTTTCTCGGTATACCGTACGGAATATCTCTTTTATGACTGAAGCAAAGTTGTATGTAGATGGGGAAAAACACGTCAAAAGGCCCACTTTATTAAATTTTATTCCGATCGCGTCTAAATTTGGTGTGGTTGGAGAAGTACTTTGGGTATGCTATGTGCTTAAAATACAGCTTCCTAGCGTGATACGTTATGAAGATACAGGGTGTCATAGTTGGAAATTTTGACCATTGTATCTCCAGACTACGTGGGCCGATTTGAATGAACCGTGGCTTTTGAGAAACCCGCCATTTTTTTTTTTTGGTAAAAGTGCGTCTGTCGCGATTCTGTTTTCAAAAAAGCCTAAAATTAGCATATTTATCACATAATTAATACAATATCTCAAAAACGCGAATATATATTGCATTTTTGATTTTATATTCTGATTTAGAACCTCAAAATCCTTCGAGATCGTGTCCGATATCTGCTCGCTAGGATTCGATTTGACCAGTGCAATATTGTAGGCCAGTGTAAAAAATCCGGCGTCGACTTTTTTCGGAATAATTTTTTTGTTGTTCTGGCGTATCTAGCTATAGAATGCCACCATTACATTTTTTAATCGTGTTTCTGGTCCACATCTTAGAGTAAACTCACTTTATAATACGAAAGAAATAATAAAAAAATAGTAGGTTTGACATTTAAAATTTCCACAGCTTTTGTTGTGCTTTTCATCCCATTGCGAAAATTCGTATTGATAAAGTAAACAGAATGGTCTTCATTTTTGTAGTTTAAAGATATAGAATCCCATCCGCGGAACACAATTAAAATCGCGAGAAAAAAATATGAAAATTGAATATTTGCAAACAATTATCAATGCACATTTTGTGCGTTTCTAAATAGCTGTCATATAAGCCACGGTTCATTCAAATCGGCCCACGTAGTCGGGAGAAACAATGGTCAAAATTTACAACTTTGACACCCTGTATCTTGATAACATATCACGCTAGGAAGCTGTATTTTAAGTAACACAGTACTTCTGCAACCCCACCAAGTTTTGACGCGATCGGAATAAAATTGAAAAAAGTGGGCCTTTTGACGTGTTTTCCCCAGATATTGGATAGGAGAAAAATGCGGAACAAACCTACCAGAGAAAGAGCATATCCAGTGTCTTAAAAATCGCAATATGCTCAAAAAGTCGTAAAATATCTGTCAGTATACGTATAAAACAGAACATTATATACCAAAACAGTACAAAACCTTTTTGCGATTTTTAACGCACTGGATGTACTTTTTACCGGTAGGCTTGTTCCGCATTTTTTTCTCCTATTCAGTATGTGTATTTTTCTCCCCATATTAGATTTGTTCCTTTACTTTTTTTTATAGTAAAACTAGCAAAAGAGAAATAATTCAAAATTCTCTCTGAGTAAACATGTTTTAAAAAAGTACGGGAACGGAAATCTGGTAAAAATAGCAAGCACAGACAAATTTCTTCTATTTGAAGTTTCTGTTATATTAATTTCAATGTATTTTGAATGCTACTATTTTACTCGGAAAAATTTGTCGAGTAAAAAGTAGTAAAAGAGAAAGACATTTTCAAAGTTCTCTCTTAAATTTGTATACTATTTTTTTGAGTAAAGGAACGCTTTTCGGAGTAAAACTGGTAAAAATGGTAAAACTAGTAACTTGTAGTAGGTAAAGGAACAAAGCTATTGTGTTCCAATATTAAATAACAAAGTTCAACCTTTCCTATAAAATCAGAAATTTGAAAAAATTATCAGAACTTTTTTTATAGCCGATTCAAATTTAAAATGGCCCACCCTTCATATATATATATATATATTTTTTATATCTATAACAAAATTGATTTTCTGTAAATTTGGATCAGGATCAGGTGGATTAGATTCTTAGAAAAGAAAACTCTTTTCTCATAGATTTCAGAATGAGCGAATGTAAAATACGGCATTTCTAAAGTTAGGCTTCCAAATCGGACCGATCTGAACCAGTTTTAAATAATTTCAATAGCGAAATTAAAAAGTGACAATATTTTTTAGTTATTATACAAAAACATCTACAGACAGACGGACATAGGTAGACATAGACATAGGTTTTAAGCGAAAGAAGTGATTGGTACATCTTCTTAGTTTAGCCTACCCTAAGCTTCTAGAGTTAATGGCACTGGATGCACTTTTTCGAGTAGGTTTGTTTCACATATTTTATCTCCTATTCAATATCTACAACTTTGCTTCAGACACAAAAGAGATATTCCGTACGGTATACCGAGAAAAAATATAGAAAAAGTGCTAAAAACAATTAATTGTGCAACGTGACTAAACGAATGATGCAGAAGTTCTTATTTTTGACGCTACTTTCACGTCCAATTTTCAGAATTGAGTCCCAAAATCATGTGTAGTATAAGCGAGTGGGAGACTCCAACACAAAAATGCAACGACCGACCCACCCTGCTGTACAATTTCCGAGCTGCTGTTGCAGTATTAAGCCATCGGCATCATTATTACTTCAATAAGTGAAATGCTTATAAAATTAATCCCTCTTAAAATTAAGCAGATGCAGAGACAGCCATCACTTTGATATAACGTCAGTAGGATATTTGTGCAGCGTAGTAAGTTGAGTAAATGAGAGTACATATTAAAGTAATCCTTTAAGTGCAACGATTCTTCGCTAATTCCATGTAACTTTTTATCATTTTAATATACTTAATGTTTTTGATTCATGACTTAATTTTTCCGTTATTCAACAAGAGCTTTTTAAATATTGATTTTTAAGCCTTTACGTTTTTTCCTAGAAGTAATTCATCATCTGAGTGCAGCGCTACGAATCATCTTAAGGCAACATATTTAAAGAATCGTTAAAGTGGCGCCTGACATGAATAAATCGAGACCACAAACGTACCATCAGAATATATTACAATCACTGGTCGGCCATATCCAAACAAGGGAAACGTCTGAACGCATTGCAGCTACCAGTAATTCGTTTGTGTCAGACAGAACCTCCTTGGAAAGCGTAACACTGGCTGATGTGCCAGAACCCAAAGTCGAACTTTACCTCGCCTCCCAGACCATAACACGGTATTTCAAACATAAGATCGAGCAATCACGGAATGTGTGATCTGGCTCAGTAATACCACAAACCCTAAATATGCCAACATCTTCACAGATTGCCAAATGGCGATCAAAGCAATAACGCCGGAAAGGGACAAATCCAGAACCGGGTTGGACTGTAAAAGAATGACAAATGATTACCAAGACAGAGCGGAGTGAAGCAGCTTAGCAGAGAAGGGCAGAAATCTTCAAGTAGTAAACTTGGAAAATTCTAAACCTATCTATACCACAAATGAGGAGTTAATGCACTGAGCAACGATGACTCAAAAAACCGTGTGGGATAGCGAAATATGTACCCAGCAAAAAAAGAGCATCCAAAGAAGCAATTAAAATCCCCAACTTATGATCCGGAAGGTGTTCTAATTTGGATTTTCACCAATGAATTTAACAAGGGCTTGTCGCGCCGGGGAAGTACTTATTTGTCACCACTTTTGCACAACTTCTTTCAAAGCACTATTAAATGTGATTTTTTGGTGTTGTATTTATTTGATGAATGTATGTCGTTCTTATTAACATCATTGGGTTCAGAGATAATTCCCTTATTTTAAAGGAATACAAATGTTGAGCCTTCGTGACTCTTGGCCAAAGTGATCGACGATCATATATATAAGTATGTATAGCATAGTGTAACTTCTAACTAGTAACATTTTTGCAAATGGTCAACATTCTCACTAATAAACCAGTAAGGAAAGGCAGAAAGTCGTGCGGGGCCGACTATATAATACCCTACACCTCCCTAACAATGCGATAAGGGTCATTGTCATAATAATTCGGAATAATTGGTAAATGGGTAGAAACATATTATCTAATTTTGAAACGATAATCGCTAAATTAAGCAATATTCGTTCCTAAATTGAGAAACATCTTTCTGGAAAATTTTAATGATCGGAAGTAAAATACAACTTCTATAGCGGTTTGATATCAAATCAGGAGGAACATATATATGGAGCTTTAATATAAATCTGAACCGATCTTCCCTGAATACTCATTCATGTAAAAGACCTCCTTCTGTCGAATTTCGTACTGATCGGATATAAACCAGTAAGGAAAGGCAGAAAGTCGGGCGGGGCCGACTATATAATACCCTACACCTCCCTAACAATGCGATAAGGGTCATTGCCATAATAATTTGGAATAATTGGTAATTCTGAAACGATAATCGCTAAATTAAGCAATATTCGTTCCTAAATTGAGAACCATCTATCTGGAAAATTTTAATGATGGGAAGTAAAATACAACTTCTTTAGCGGTTTGATACCAAATCAGGAGGAACATATATATGGAGCTTTAATATAAATCTGAACCGATCTTCCCTGAATACTCATTCGTATAAAAAGACCTCCTTCTCTCGAATTTCGTACTGATCGGATATAAAATACAGTCTCTACAGCGCTTACATGTCAAATCGGGGGTAACATATATATGGGAGCTATATCTAAATCTGAACCGATTTTCTCCGAATTTGGCAGTATTCCTTCATGTAGATAGAAACCTCTTTTTGCCGACTTTCGCACTGATCGGATATAAAATAACATTTTTACAGCGCTCACATGTCAAATCGGGCGTAACGTATATATGGGGGCTATATCTAAATCTGAACCGATTTCTTCCAAATTTAAAAGTGTTCATTCATATAATAGGAAACCTCTTTCTGACGAATTGCATACTGATCGGATATAAAATACAGTTTTTACAGCGCTTACATGTGAAATCGGGGGTAACATATATATGGGGGCTATATCTAAATCCGAACCGATTTTCTCCTAATTTGGCAGTATTCCTTCATGTAATAAGAAACCTCTTTCTGCCGAATTTCGCACTGATCGGATATAAAATACAGTTTTTACAGCGCTTACATGTCAAATCGGGGGTAACATATATATGGGGGCTATATCTAAATCTGAACCGGTTTCTTCCAAATTTAACAGTGTTCATTCATATAATAAGAAACCTCTTTCTGCCGAATGTCATACTGATCGGATATAAAATAAAGTTTTTACAGCGCTTACATGTCAAATCGGGGCTAACATGTATATGGGGGCTATATCTAAATCTGAACCGATTTTAACCAAATTCAATAGGGATCGTCCTTGGGCCAAAAATAAGATATGTGTAAAGTTTCGTCGAGATCGGACCATAATTGCGACCTGTACTTTGATTACAAGAATACATGCACAGACGGACAGACAGACAGACAGACGGACAGACAGACAGACAGACGGACAGACGGACATAGCTAAATCGACTCAGAAAGTGATTCTAAGTCGATCGATATAATAAACGATGGGTCTATTTCTTATCCTTTTGGGTGTTACAAACAAATGCACAAAGTTATAATACCCTGTACCACAGTGTGGTGTAGGGTATAAATACAGTCTCTACAGCGCTTACATGTCAAATCGGGGGTAACATATATATGGGAGCTATATCTAAATCTGAACCGATTTTCTCCGAATTTGGCAGTATTCCTTCATGTAATAAGAAACCTCTTTCTGCCGAATTTCGCACTGATCGGATATAAAATACAGTTTTTACAGCGCTTACATGTCAAATCGGGGGTAACATATATATGGGGGCTATATCTAAATCTGAACCGATTTTAACCAAATTCAATAGGGATCGTCCTTGGGCCAAAGAAAAGATATGTGTAAAGTTTCGTCGAGATCGGTCCATAATTGCGACCTGTACTTTGATTACAAGAATACATGCACAGACGGACAGACAGACGGACATAGCTAAATCAACTCAGAAAGTGATTCTAAGTCGATCGGTATAATAAACGATGGGTCTATTTCTTCTCCTTTTGGGCGTTACAAACAAATGCACAAAGTTATAATACCCTGTACCACAGTGTGGTGTAGGGTATAAAAAGTATTTTTAATTATACACTGTAATACATAGCACATTGGTGCTTCGCTTCGTATTTTCCGTAGCCCCGGTTCAGAGAGTAGTAAAGTATCACAGTGTGGTATACTTATAGTAAGTACGGAATGGTACATTTAATTCCCATAATTTCTTTTAAAATTATTATTTATAACCACACTGTGGTACAATTTATTATAATTTTATGCATTTGTTTCTAACACCCAAAAGGAGAAGAGATATAGACCATCGGTTATTATACCGATCGACTTAGAATCACTTTCTGAACCGATTTAGCTGTGCAGTTCCCAAATATAGCACGATCTCAAAGAAATTTTGCACATATCTACAATTCGTATTGGAAAAGAAAGACAATCCGTATTTAGATATAGGGCCTGTTTCTGTAACTTATTTTCTTTCGTCTGTGGCGAACGATCAAAAATCTCTCAACTATTTGAATATCAGTTTAGAACAAGATATCTTCATATATATGAATGTACCTTCGATTTCGCTTATACCCTCTATAGAAGATATAATTTCCTTTCGATATTCATGAATTTTGGTAAAAAGTATCTTATTTTACCAGTTAACATCTGTGTTAACAATATCGGTTCAAATTTACATATAGCTCCACATACTCTCATGGATAGAAGACATATTTTAGTCAAATGTACTATATTTGACATAGAACCTCAAAACAGCAACAAGAGAACAACTTAGATGAATACATAGATGAATACAGTACGTTCTGTTTAATACAATGTGGGCAACGCCTTTAGTGCTTTATCAAAAACGAGCACTCGATGTTACGTCTTTTTTCTTTCTTCTTTTTTCTTCAATAAAGTCGTGATTTTTGGACGAAAAACGAATTTTCGTTTTTTGAGGGTTATGCCCTTGGGCATTTCTGGTGATGATATATCAGCATTTTTGGAAAGGATAAAGTGTTATTAGCATATTCAGTTTTTATCGCTATCCCATGTATTACAATTCCACAATTTAACATATTTAGAAGAATATCAACATACTTTAAAATGACTTAATGTTATTTTAATCGTCTATGAAAAAGTCGACTTTTAGGTCCGATTAATCGACCTAGTCGACTGAAACGAAATTTGGTTAATGAAAAAGTCGAAAATCGACCACTGATATAGCCGCCATATATATATATATATATATATATTTCTTCCTTTAGCACTATAGAAGCAGTATTTCACATATACTTCATAGCCCCCATATATATGTTCCTTCCGATCTGGGCTTTTATCACTTCAGAAGCTTTATTTTACATCCAATCGTTTTGAAATTATGCATTGTAGGGTTAATAATTTATACTCCGAAATTACATTTGGGTTAGTTATTTAGAAGAACTTCATTAAATGCTGAAAAAATTTTCATACTTCTGATTTGGAAGTACTTATAATGTTATTCTTTTGGAAGTACTTCTTTTATTTTTTGCTGGGTAGTAGAAGAAACAGCAAAGCCATTATGAGGTGACCCAAATGGGAATAAAACAAATAGTTTTTTGAATCTAAACAAGATCGAGACTAATAAGGGGTCAGCATGATCCATGGACAAACAATGCTCAATTTTAAGAAAATCGGTTCAGATTTAGATATAGCTCACATATATATGTTTCGTCCGATTTGGACCTTTAGCCTTATAAAGGATGGGCCATTTAAAATTTTAAATTTAAATCGGCTTTAAAAAAGTGCTGATAATTTTTTAAAATTTCTGGTTTTATTGGAAAGGTTGAACTTTGTCATTTAATAATGGAACACAATATCATTAATATGACTACCACGACTGGTAGTCATCCGATAAACTCAATTTTTTACTACATTTTCGATTGTTTCGGGTTTAATCTCTTCAATGGCAACTTCGATTTCATATTTCAACACTTCAATTGTCTCTGGATGATTTGTAAAATTTATCCTTAATGGCTCCCCACAAAAAATAATCCAAAGGGCTGAAATCACAAGTCAAAGTAATCGGTAGTTCAAATTAAAAATTTTAAATGGCTCACCCTTTAGAAGCTGTAGTTTACATACAATCGTTTTAAAAATTAGCAAAGAAGAGTTTCTTGATCCATTGACAAATATTGCTTAATTTGAAGAAAATCGGTTCCTTTAGATATAGCTCCCATATATATGTTTCGTTCGATTTGGCGCCTCTAGAAGCTGTAGTATACATCTAATTGTTTGAAAGTTTAGCATGGTGGAGTATCTTGGTCCATGAAGCAGCATTCCTTACTGGCTAATATTACCCATGTTTATTAAAGGTCGTTAAATGGTAAAATAAGATCTCGCGATCATTTATAATTAGGACTTTTTTTCTCCCAAAATTTTATTGGGATTTTAAATTTAAAAAAAAAATGTTGGTTATACGAATTTTTTTAATTTATTACCATGGTCGTTTTGTTCGAGAATCTACCATATTCGACCCTTTTTGTCATATTCACCTTTTAGTCTCACAGTGCTCTTAAAAGTACAACGATCCCTTTTGAAAATGGGACATATCGGTTCATGTTTTGATATATCCCCCATATAAAGGTCCCCACGGAGGCCACTTCTTGACCCTCTACAGAACACATTTTTCAATTTATCTGGCTGTAGTTTAAGAATTTATACTTTATTTTGAACGTAATCGCCGTAGTAACAAGTAAGAAAGTTCATTCGGGTAAACCGATTTATGAATCCCCTCACCTTGAGTCCCAAGCACATATTAGTAAATTAATAATACCCTCACTTTAGTGATACGAGGGTATATATCATTTGCTACGGCCAAAAGTGTAACTCGTCGAAGGAGTGACCTAAGACGCTTATTATCCGACGGATATCCGTTTCGGGTCATTTTAAGTCGAATGAGCAATGTCCGTCCGTCTGTATGTATGTCTACTGGCTGGTGCGCATGATAACTCTCGATAGGAGCAACCGATTGACTTCAAACTTGGTATGTGGTAATGTTTTTTTCTATCTCTGGCTAAGTATAGTGGTCCTCTACTTCTAGTACCTCCCCCACAAAGGGTTAATATTTAGTGAATTATGTATTGGTTATTTAATAACATCTATAATACTTATTTGAATTCTCTGAAACTCTACACGTAGTATTACTTTATTAGTCACTATCACCTCGAGGAAAATGGCCGAAGTTGCCGCACCCCTTTTGGTACCTCCCACACAAATGGGCCATTTTGCACCAAAAGTTAACTACTTATAGCTTTAATATTACTTAAAATTTGTACAGTGTAATGCTTTTATAGTACCTAGAGACCAGTGAAAGTTGGTCGTAATTGTAACTTGAATACCACTGCATATAACGACATGAAATGATGTACAGTGTAATGGTTTTATAGTACCTACAAAACAGTGAAAAATGCGCGTTTTAGCCATGCCCCATTCGGTACCTCCCACACAAAGGTACCATTTTGTACGAAAACTTTACAGCTTATAACTTTAATACTAGGGCCTACAAATACAGGATGGCTGATATGTATTGCAACCAACTTCATGTTGCTATCATTTCTAAACCGCTAGTCTGATAGCTGACAGATTTATTTCAGTGACAGTTCATTTTATTGTTTACAAGCTTACAAAAGCATTTTGATCTATTGCATTCAGAAAAAAAGTTATTCGTGATGGAATTCAAGCGTGATAGTGTGATTGCTTTATATTTGGGTGGAAAAACACAAGTGGCTATCGTTAGAGCCCTCCTGCATTTAAATGTGAATAAATCTTTTGCTTCTCGTACCAGTGCTCGTTACCGTGATACTGGCAGTGTTGCATCGCGTCCAAAAAGTGGACGAAAAAAAACAACACCAGAAATGATCCGAAAAGGTGAAGGCCAGATTTGATCGAAATCCACGCCCCAGTGGTAGAAAAATTGCTCGTGATCTGAACATATCGCGAGAACGGATACAACAAATATTAAAAAATGAGCTTGGACTAAAGCCATTGAAGCTCCAAAAAGTGCAAGAGCTCATTGATGCGCAAAAAAAAGTTAGACTGGAAAGAGCCACGGAGTTGCTTCGCTTGCACGAAAGTGGCCAGTTACCGAATTTGGTTTTCTCCGATGAGAAGCCATTCCAAATTGAGCAGTTTGTGAACAAACAAAATGATCGGTTTTACTTGCCAAAGAGGTCAGCTGAAAATTTACAAATGCAAATGCCGAATATTATCGGGAAAATGTCCTAAAGACAGTATTGAAGCCCTGGGCAGACTAACATTTCGGCCGCAGACCATGGACATTCCAAAAAGGAGGTTCCTCGCTTCATTTCTACCGCACAATGGCCACCAATATCTCCGGATCTCAATCCGTTGGACTTTTGCGCCTGGGGCATTTTAGAGAGTAAGGTTCGCACTTAAAGCGCGCCACTTTCGTGCAGCGTGTGATGGCTTTGTCGGCCGTTTGAAGACCATAATTCGTGCCGTTTGGTGGCCAATTCGAACAACTCTAAACTGTTTCTAAAATTAAAAAAATATAGCGATTTACTTTGTTGCATTACATATCAGCCACCCTCTAGTATTATCGTATTAACAGTGGGTACTCATACACAAGCTGAAATTTTAAAATTCAATATTTCGATCACTATATCAGCCATGGTTTCGAAGTTTGGCGTCTGGCCTTGGTACCAGTAGGGGTGATGGAGCTACAAATAGGATCGATGGAAACAGTTCGTCTGATTAAAAAGCTGATCAGTGGAAGTATCTATGCATACGACACGCTTGCTGAAAACGAAATAACTGGAGACCATTATATCTAGATTGACGCTTGACCAAGTGTGTTTAGTATTCATGTGCCTTCAAAGTTAGCACGTGAGTCAACAAGATTGGGAGATATCGGATTAGAGAGCGTGACTACGCGCAAGCGGCATCGTTATAAAAAAATAAATACTGACAGAATTATTGCACAAATTGGTATGACAGTATTTCACAGAAATCTATATGCCCAACCGAGAATGAACGACGTAGCCTCCCAAGGTGATTTGACAGGTATTGCACTACACGAAATTTGTGCATTTAAGTGCAATATGGATGACCCGAAAGCACTGCCGTAATATCAAGAGTGTCAACACATCATATGGTTCTATTTCACTGAAACGCACTTTGAGGGCAGCGAAGCGCACCGGGTCAGCTAGTTCATGTATGTATAAATTGTTTACATAAATTTACTTTTGGGACATTTTATACTTAAATAATACCCTGTACCACAATGTGGTATAGGATATAATAAAAGTGTCGTATTAAGTTGGAACAAAATACTGTAAACTGCAAAATTTCAGAACGATCGGCGTGAAATTGCGACCTGTAGTCGACGAACAACTTAAGATGGACAGACGGACGGACAGACATCAAATCGACTCAGCTTGTGATTCTGAGTCGATCGGTATACTTTAAGGTGGGTTTAGCTGTAGTATTTTCAGGTGTTACAAACATCTGCCATGAAACAAACTTATAATACCCTGTACCACAGTGTGGTGTAGGGTATAAAAACGATTGGATGTAAAATATAGCTTCTACAGGACTAAAGAGCCAAATCGGATGAAACATATATATGGGAGCTATAGCTACATCTTAACCGATTTTCTTCAAATTCGGCAATATTGGTTCATGGATCAAGAAAATCTACCATTCTAAATTTCAAAACGATTGGATGTAAAATACAGCATCTATAGGACTAAAGGGACAAATACTCTAAACTGCAAAACAGGTATGGTTAAATCGACTCAGCTAGTGATTCTGAGTCGATCGGTATACTTTAAGGTGGGTCTAGCTGTGTTATTTTCAGGTGTTACAAACATCTGCCGTGAAACAAACTTATAATACCCTGTACCACAGTGTGGTGTAGGGTATAAAAATACAGAAAATTCAATTGATTGGGGAATGTTTACTATCATTTGAAAGAACATTCTTTGGCATTTATTTTTTGAAGATTATGTCTATCAAATGTTGGCCGCGGATACGTCTCAGATGGTCCTTTCGTTGAGTCCAATTTTCGATGACTCGATTATGTTGACCATAAGTTGAGCAGTGCACGTCACACATTCCTCACAGAACGTGAAATTTAATAATAATGTTGAACGATTTGTAACCGTTGTTCAGGCGTTAGTCTTTCCATGATGAACTGCCAAACAATACTTAACAAAAATAACATGACAGCATGAAACGGCTCACACGTGATCGTAAGACCCGATTATGTTGACCATAAGTTAAGCGAAGTGCACGAAACACATTCCTCACAGAACGTGAATTATCGTAATAAAGTTGAACGATTAGTAAACGTTGTTCAGGCGTAAGTCTTTCCATGATGAAATGCCAAACAATATTTAACAAAAATAACGTGATCTGTCAAAAAAAGGCTATTGAAAAAAGTATCTCTACTTGGATCACCCTTTAGTACCTACAGTCTGGACGTTATTATCACGTCCCTTTTGGTACCTCCCACACAAACGTACCATTTTGTAGAAAGAGTTAACAGCTTATATCGTGAATATCAATACATATATCGCTCACTTACTTCAAGACTGTTGTGAGGGTCAAAATTAGAGATAATTGTGACACACAATAAAATGACATGCATAAGAAAAACATTACTGTGGTGCGTTTTACTGGGGGAAGGGCAAACGGATTTACATCCATTTGCATGGGAGCGGATTTACATCCGCCAATTTTTGCTTGTTTTAATTCCAGATAATCCGGAGGTCGACGGTCACAGGAGGCTACTGACTAACACCGTCAACAGAGGAGTGGACAGAGTTGCGCCAACAGAGGAGCTTAACCGAGCTGATCGGCCGAGGAGTGTGAACAGAGCAGGCGAGATGAATTAAAGAGAGCCAGAAGCAAACAACCGATGAATCGCAGCAGGCATAAACGTACTCGGAGAGGTTACCGATGTCGGTTCGAGAGCGGTCAAATGTAGTAATAACAAACTACAGTTATGTAGCTTTACAATTGAGAGCGGCCGTATGTAGTAATAACAAACTACATTTATGTACCTTTACAATTGTATATAAGGAGGTGTAGTCAGTAAGTCAAGTCTCTTGGATTTTGGACTGCAAGGTGTGACGTTGTAAGTGCCGGTAAGAAACAAAAATTAAACACAGAAACTGTACCCAGTGCTAGTCATATTGAAGTGGAATTGGTAACACCAATTCCTCATAATAAGAATAGGGCACTGGTTTTACAACCAGTAGAGCGGGAAGGATTTACATCCGACTCATCTGGACTAGGATTTTCATCCAGTCTGGAAGGAGCGTAGAGCACTGGGTAAGGGCTAAGCGGTAGGCATTCTGAGGTTTACACCCAGAAATCAGAGGGATCAAAGCATAGGCTTGGATTTACATCCAAGTTTAATGAAGTATAGGAGTTAGAGGTCAGGAGTGGTAAGGGCTAAGCGGTAGGCATTCTGAGGTTTACACCCAGAAATCAGAGGGTCAAAGCATAGGCTTGGATTTACATCCAAGTTTAATGAAGTATAGGAGTTAGATGTCAGGAGTCGTAGGGTACTGGCTCTGGTAACAACGAAAGTCACGAGACAGCAAAAACCACTAGAGCACTAAAGTTTGTGAAAGGAAACAAGTGGAGAAGTATATAAATTCAACAAAGAAAAAAAAACAAAAAGGAAAAAAAAAATAAAGTTATACTGGGGAAAAGACCCCGAAATTTAAATAAGAGTGTTTTTTTTTGGTTGTGAATAAAAGTATATGAAGGACCCTGGACACGACTGAGTAGCACCCCAGCTTCAAGCACGGAGTAACCGGAGGTTCCTTACATTGGCGCCCGAGCAGGGACTTGAACATTAAAACAGAATCAGGTAAGATTCAGAATCATGGTGCGGACGTCGTGGATTTACACACTCCGTAAGGAAGAACTTGTCCAATATTTAGGGGAGTTTGAGATGGAGCCAGACGGCACCGTAGAGGAGATGAGAAAGCGGCTGGCAAATTTTGTAGCCGGCGAACATAAGGAAAGTACCCTTTCCAGATTGGGGGAGCTGGAGAGCAAGCATGGGCGGTGCCCCACACCAACCGGCCCAGGTACGTCCACACAACTGGAGATACCAACCATGCCGTATACGCCTAGAACGGGACAACAGGCCACCACAGGGAACCTGCTGAGCCCGACCACACATAGGACCTCGGTCACAGAACCTTCAACACATTTGCCTTATGCAGCTATGGTCGATATCGTTAGAAAATGGTCGTTCCGGTACGAGGGGGGGAAAGACCCAATCTCTTTTGTTGAGCGAGTGGAGGAGCTGGCAAATGTCTATGGACTAGACAAAAATATGTTGCCACGTACAATGCCGGAGTTGCTTAAGGACACCGCGCTACTGTGGTACCGAAACAACAACCGCCAGTGGCGAGATTGGAAGAGCTTTCGGGACGACTTCCTACAATTCTTTCTTCCGCCCCGTTATTTCGAAGTGCTGGACGATGAGATACGCCGGAGGCAGCAGAAACCCTGTGAATCTTTTAAGGATTTCGTAATTGTGCTGCAGAACATGATGAGGCATGCAGGTTACACGCAGGATCAGCAAGTTGAGAGGATTTTTAGAAATTGTCTGGTGGACTACCAAATGTATATCCGCAGGAAAGATTTTAAATCCCTGGCCGATCTGATTCAAATGGCTGAAGACTTCGAGGTGATACGAAGCAACCACCCAGAGGTAAGCCATAGCCATCAGGACAACCGTCAAAACCAGCGCCGAGAGGACAGAACGCGCCAGGTAGTGCCCACGAGAGAACCGGCAATTAACCCAACAACAGCCTGTCGAAGGTGCGGCCAGGAGGGTCATGGGTATCGGTTTTGTCAGAACAAGAGTGTGTTGTTTTGCTGGCAGTGCGGAAGAAGAGGAGTCAGAACCAGGGAGTGCTGTAGTGCGACGTCGGGAAACGCCCATGGACCGCGCCAACGGCAAGGGGTGGCAGCGGCCCTGAACAATCAAACCTTGCCCCAGTAACTGCTTTCAGACAGACAGAAACGCGGTTACTAGCCGCAATACAAATTGGTGACCAGGACGAGGAGGCCACTATCGATACGGGTGCGTCCAGGAGTTATGTAAGCGAGCGGGTGGCGGAGAAGATTAGGGAGCATGGTGAAGTAATAACCGTAGATAGCCAAATCAGTCTGGCAAATGGGTCAACAGTGGAGGTGAGGGAGATGATAAGAGTATGGGTAAGGTTAGGCGGGAGAGAATGCTATCTGGAGGTTGGAGTGATGCCCCGTATGCTTGATGATGTGCTATTGTTCTTAGATTTTTTAAGAGCAGTAGAGTTTGAGATGCAATGTGGTAACCAGCGGGTACAGTTTAAACCAATTTTGCATCAGGTAATGACAGCTGTGGTGTCGGCCAGCCACCCAAAACCATGCGAGGAAGAAATTATCAATGCGTTTCTACAAGAAGAGTTAGAGAAGTTTAATGAAGTGAGAGGTCCTACGACTCTAGCGGAACACAAAATAATACTGAAAGATGACAGACCGGTCCGGCAACGGTACACGCAGCGAAATCCCGAGATGCAACGAAGAATAAATGAAGAAATAGACGAGCTACTAAACAATGGATGTATAGAACCATCTAAAAGCCCCTACAGTGCACCAATAGTCATGGCCCCAAAGAAGAATGGAACGCTAAGGTTGTACATAGACTACAGGCAACTCAATGCCAGATCTGTAGCCGACGCCTATCCACTACCTCGAATAAATGCAATTTTGGATCGCCTTCGGAACGCAAAGTACATAAGCAGTATAGACCTTAAAAATGGGTATTGGCAAATACCAATGGCCGAAGAGAGCAAAGAGTACACAGCATTTACGGTAGCTGGGAAAGGCTTGTTTCAGTGGAAGGTTATGCCTTTTGGTTTAACGTCAGCACCGGCAACCTTTCAAAGAACGCTGGACAGGGTAATCGGCGCTGAAATGGAGCCGCATGCATTCGCCTACCTGGATGACATAGTGGTGCTAGGTGGATCTCTAGAGGAGCACATGGCGAACTTAAAGGAAGTGTTTAGAAGGCTACGACAGGCCCGACTTGTGGTAAATAAAGATAAGTGCAAGTTTTTTCAAAAGGAAATAAAGTACTTAGGTCATGTGGTCAACGAAAACGGTATTAGCACAGACCCGGAGAAGATAGCGGCGATACAGGAACTACAACCCCCACGAAACGTTAGAGAGTTGCGAAGGTGTCTCGGTATAGCCTCATGGTATAGAAGATTTGTGTCAGGTTTTTCACAAATTGTTCACCCATTAACAACAATGCTAAAGAAAGGGAAACACTTCCGTTGGAACCAAGAGCAGCAAGCAGCGTTTGAGCTTTTAAAGAAGCAGTTAACGGAAGCACCGGTACTAGCATGCCCAGACTTTACCAGAAAGTTTACCCTACAAACTGATGCATGTGATTATGGCTTAGGGGCAGTACTGACCCAGGAGGTCGATGAGGAGGAAAGAGTTATTTCTTACGCCAGTCGGCGTCTAAACCCAGCGGAGATGAATTACTCGTCGACGGAGAAAGAATGCCTTGCGATTGTGTGGGCTATACGAAAGCTAAGACCGTACCTGGAAGGTTACCACTTCACAGTAGTGACTGATCATCTCGCCCTTAAATGGTTAAACTCCACTGAAAGCCCCTCAGGTCGTATCGCCAGATGGGCGTTAGAACTTCAGCAATACAGTTTTGATGTGCAGTACCGCAGGGGTAAATTAAACGTAGTAGCAGATGCACTATCCCGTGATCCAGTAAACGTGTGCCAGACAATACAAGAAAACCCGGTGGAGTGTAAATGGTGGCAAGCAAGGTGTATTGCTGTTCAGAAGGAGCCAGAAAAATTTCCCGATTTTTCGATCATCAATGGACAACTATATCGTCACCTCCCAAAAACTGATCTTGACGAAAGCTGTCCCCCGTGGAAACTCTGTGTCCCGTCATTTCAGAGGAAAAGAGTGTTTGAAGAGAATCATGATTCACCTACGGCCGGTCACTTGGGAATACGGAAAACCATATCCCGAATTACGAGCAAATACTACTGGCCTGGAATGTTTCGAGACATCCGGAGTTATGTGGGAAGGTGTGAGGTTTGTCAAAAACATAAACCCAGTCAGCAGCTTGCCGCAGGACAAATGTTGTCGCGTATTGCGGAAGAGCCATGGTCTATTGTTTGTGCCGATTTTGTAGGCCCTCTACCGAGGTCGCAGCATGGGCGCTCGATGATGCTCGTTTTCACGGACAAATTTTCAAAGTGGTCGGAATTTGTACCGTTACGCCGAGCGACGGGTGAAGTGTCATACCGCATTAAAATATCGGCAACGGGGAGGGTGACGGTTCGCTCCCTTCCGGTAAGAAAGGGGGGAGTGTGAGGGTCAAAATTAGAGATAATTGTGACACACAATAAAATGACATGCATAAGAAAAACATTACTGTGGTGCGTTTTACTGGGGGAAGGGCAAACGGATTTACATCCATTTGCATGGGAGCGGATTTACATCCGCCAATTTTTGCTTGTTTTAATTCCAGATAATCCGGAGGTCGACGGTCACAGGAGGCTACTGACTAACACCGTCAACAGAGGAGTGGACAGAGTTGCGCCAACAGAGGAGCTTAACCGAGCTGATCGGCCGAGGAGTGTGAACAGAGCAGGCGAGATGAATTAAAGAGAGCCAGAAGCAAACAACCGATGAATCGCAGCAGGCATAAACGTACTCGGAGAGGTTACCGATGTCGGTTCGAGAGCGGTCAAATGTAGTAATAACAAACTACAGTTATGTAGCTTTACAATTGAGAGCGGCCGTATGTAGTAATAACAAACTACATTTATGTAGCTTTACAATTGTATATAAGGAGGTGTAGTCAGTAAGTCAAGTCTCTTGGATTTTGGACTGCAAGGTGTGACGTTGTAAGTGCCGGTAAGAAACAAAAATTAAACACAGAAACTGTACCCAGTGCTAGTCATATTGAAGTGGAATTGGTAACACCAATTCCTCATAATAAGAATAGGGCACTGGTTTTACAACCAGTAGAGCGGGAAGGATTTACATCCGACTCATCTGGACTAGGATTTTCATCCAGTCTGGAAGGAGCGTAGAGCACTGGGTAAGGGCTAAGCGGTAGGCATTCTGAGGTTTACACCCAGAAATCAGAGGGATCAAAGCATAGGCTTGGATTTACATCCAAGTTTAATGAAGTATAGGAGTTAGAGGTCAGGAGTGGTAAGGGCTAAGCGGTAGGCATTCTGAGGTTTACACCCAGAAATCAGAGGGTCAAAGCATAGGCTTGGATTTACATCCAAGTTTAATGAAGTATAGGAGTTAGATGTCAGGAGTCGTAGGGTACTGGCTCTGGTAACAACGAAAGTCACGAGACAGCAAAAACCACTAGAGCACTAAAGTTTGTGAAAGGAAACAAGTGGAGAAGTATATAAATTCAACAAAGAAAAAAAAACAAAAAGGAAAAAAAAAATAAAGTTATACTGGGGAAAAGACCCCGAAATTTAAATAAGAGTGTTTTTTTTTGGTTGTGAATAAAAGTATATGAAGGACCCTGGACACGACTGAGTAGCACCCCAGCTTCAAGCACGGAGTAACCGGAGGTTCCTTACACTGTCATAACTCAAAATTTAAAATTTTTGAGGTTGGCTTACTGAAATGAGAATTTTGCAAATATCCATAAATGAATATCAACGAAATTAAGTTTATAAGTAAATAACAATAAACATGACTTTTCCATCGTTTTTAAAAATCGTATTTTATGTTACTTATCGTTTTATAAGGACTTATAGTTACACATCTTGAAAATTTTAAATTTTCAGTTATGACAGTCTTGAAGTAAGTGAGCGATATATACTTAACATTTCTGCGGTTTTAAAATTTCAACAGCCCTGTTAAAAATGGGAGTTATGACCACATCCGTTTTAGTACCTCCCATACAAAAAGAGCCACGACATAGCAAAATTAAATAGCTCATAATATTAGTACATACATCATATTTACATTGCTCACAAAGTGAGGGTATACCTTAGTCGGTTAACCCGACTGAAATTTTTTACTTGTTTATTTTTTGTTTTAATTAAATTATTATCAATTTAAATTGCGTTTAATAACTTTAAAGTATGTAGTGGTATTAAAGTTATAAGCTGTTAACTTATGGTGTAAAATGGTTCATTTGTGAGGGAGGTACAAAAAGGGGAGTGCCAATTATGGCCACTTTTCTCTAGACTCTAGGTACTATAAAAGCATTGCACTGTACTAAATTTCAAGTATTTGTATGCACTGGTATTAAAGTTATAAGCTTTGGTACAAAAGTGGTCCATTTGTGTGGGATGTAATGCCTATTTTTTCACTGTATTGTAGGTACTATTAAACCATTACACTGTTCAGAATTTAAAGTCTTTGTATGCTCTGGTAATAAAGTCATAAGCTATTAACTTTTGGTTCAAAATTGTCCAGTTGTGTGGGAGGTACCAAAAGGGGCTCGGCAAATTCGCCAATTTTTCTCAGGGTAATAGTGACTAATAAACTAATACTATGTGTAGAATTTCAGAGGATTCAATTTTTTCACTAAATATTAAACCTTTGTGGGGGAGGTACTAGAAGGAGTGGACCAATATGACACATCTTCGAACTTAGCCGGAGATAGAAGAAAATATTACCACATTCCAAATTTGAAGTCAATCGGTTGCTCCTTTCGAGAGTTATCGTGCGCAACAGCCAGCAGACGGACGGACATTACTAATTCGACTTAAAATTACCAAAAACGGATATCCGCCGAACACACTTAGGGTCTTAGGTTCCTCCTTCGATGTGTTACACTTTTGGCACGTAGAAAATTATATATACCCTCCTCTATAAGATGAGGGGATAAAAATGGGGTACATCAGTTCATGTTTTGGTTTTCCGCCATATAAAGGTCCCCATCGAAGACAGTTCTTGACGCTCTAGAGAATAAATTTTTCAATTGATCTGTATGAAATGTAAGAATTTATACTTTATATTGCACTTAATCGCCCCAAGTGGCAACATAAAGGCCCCTTCTGATTATATTTCTTGGCGTTCTAGGGGACTTATTTTTTAAGCCACCATGCGAAAATTTAATTTTTTGTTCTTCATATTGCACTAAATGGTCTCTAGTGAATATTGGGAATATCGGTCCTTGATTTGATAAGCATAAGCCCCTTATTAAGGTCACGTTATTTAACCTATATACCTGGAATTTACAAATGTACTCTATGTAACCTGACAGTATTCCCTTATTGTGCTCCAAAGCGATGATGAAGGTTATCATATACACACACAGAATACAGTTTGGTTGCCTCAACCGAATTATTTGCCAACCGAATTTTTGTAGTTCTGTCTACTATCTTGTGATTCCATCAGGACAACCAATATTTTGGTTGTGGTATACTTCTGCTTCCATGTTGACAACAATCATATTTGGTTGCGCCAATTACGAAAATGGTGGCTAAAATTATCTGCTGTAGTTGCCACAACCAACTGTTTTAAAAAATTGGTTGTTCTGACAATTTGTCAGTCATATACTACCGACAATTAATTAAAAACAGTTTTCATTACTTTTTATTTTATTTATTGAACAAAAAACAAAATAATTCATAACAAAATTAAAAATCCCATATTACAAATTCATCACTATTATGAGATGTGGAAATATTTGACACACATTTTAGGACACGAAAAAAACTCAAAACATTTATTCAAATATCGCTTAACCCTGTGCTTTCAATATCATGATTGTTGCTTTTATTATTTATGTAAAACATTTTCCACAACATATTCTGCATTCCACACATTGTTATTCACACGAGATTATTTTTGATTACCTATACAGTTCTCGAACAAAATGTTGACAATTTATTTATGTCGAGTAATTTTATTTTATGTTTGTCATGTATCAGCAAAAGAACAGCATCCAATCTTTCGGTTGTATTTCCCAAAATACATTTAATTATTCTAAATTTGGGAAATGATTGGGATAACCAATAAACGATTATTTATTAATATTTTTTCGGTTGTAGTAACCAATTATTCGTTGCAATAATAATCTTTGGTCTACTGATACAATTTCTGTTGTCAAGAATAAAACATTGGTTGTCACAACCAAAAATCGATCATATGGTACTATAATGAATTTAAAATTGGTTACCACAACTAACCGAGTGTCAATGAAAACAACAATCTTAATTCGATTGATTCAACCATCGATTTAGTTGCAAGCATTTTCATTTCATCGTATCCATGTTATTATTGTTGTTTCAACTATTTATTTATAAATACAACCGACAGACGATGCAGACAATACATTTTTTGTTGCTAGTACTACTTTTTAATTGTTACAATCGAATTCCAACCAATTATTTTCCTGGGTGTAGTCGACTCCCCTCGGTACAAGAAAGGGACTTAGTAGTACATCTTCGAATTAGGCATAATATAAAGAAAAATATTACTTCACGAGAAATTTGAAGACAATCGGAAACTGCTAAACCACACTGAAAAAAATTTGTCATAAAATTAAAGAATTGCTCCAAAGTCGTCCTTAGTCTTCAAAATAAGTACATTTTGTACTTAAAATTAAGAAAATTTACTTAAAATTAATTATGTTACTTAATATTAATGAAATTATCTATATTTTAAGTAAAAAATGTTCTTACTTTAAAAACTAATGACGTCTTTGGAGCCATTCTTTAATTTTATGACATTTTTTTTCAGCGCACTGTTAATTGAAACTCATATAAAACCAATCATGTTCATCCGCAATGAAAGGTCAATGTCACCGAAAACCTCGTCCAAATATCTTTGGAAAACCCCTTCGCTAATTGTAAAGCCTAGCAAGGCTTTTTTAGCGTTTTTATTTCTTAAATTGATAAACATCTATTAAATAATTCGCAAAACAAAAATCATTAAATATTTTCTAAGCGTAGTCAGTTGATAACCAACAGACAAGTCGTGGTCAAGTCATGAAATTATTCCAGAACCAGTAGCAAAACACTGAGAGCCAAAAAGACTCTGGCCGACCGACTGTATGACAATGCATACCGTACAAATTTGGACAGCCAACATGGCGATTCACATGTGAAAATACATTAAAACTATGTTCATTTGGCTATTAATAAATTAATTCATTCATAATAATAACAATAAAATAATTCGTGAATACGTGAACTTTGCCAACCGATCGATCGGGCGGTCTGTCGGCTTGGACGCACACACCCCAAAACGGTGAGGGATATTATTGCCCAGCAACGATATGAATGAAATGTGTGTTCTGCCAGATACTGCAGAGCATTGAAGTTCTCACGAAAAGTAGATTTGCTGATCGATCGTAAATTAAAATATTGTGGAATTTTAAGGAGGTGAGCGTTCCACATCGAAGTTAACGTTCCGTGTCGTCTCTCACGTTCAATGACATCACAGTGGTTCGATATCGATCTGTGGATCTGTATTTCTTCCAGAAATAAACTATAATGACTAGATCGGATCAAATTTTTTGGCTAAAATTGTAGATGTAGGCTAAATGGTATTGCAAAATTTCAAACCTATACGAGTATCATATCGGGAATAGTTGTTGAGTCGATTAAGACAATAAGCAATTTTCTATTATCACTTTACGTGATTCTCGTCTATTACAGGTTTCTTTTACGTCCAATCATTTTTAAAGTTGCGAAAGTGGATTTTCTTATATTAAAAGAAATGGGTTCCGATTTAGATATAGTCTTCATATACTCGTATGTATATGTTCTTTCCGATTTGGCCTCGTAGCGCTATAAAAGCTGTCTTTTACGTCCAATCATTTTTAAAGAGGATTTTCTTAACCCTAGCATGAACACCGCCCAATTAGAAGAAAATTGGGTTAGCGTTAGATATTGCCTCCATATTTACTTATATAGTTGTAACGGGTGTTTTTGTAGACGTGTGGTTTTCAATCTAGATATACTTTTTTCAAAGTTAGTCTTTTTGACAGCTGTCACTTGATTTATGCTCAGTTTGGTTTGCCATTTGGAACAACGTTTGCAAATCGTGCAAATTTATTACCAAAGTAAAGGTTCGGATCGCGTGCTGCCTCCAATATTCGGTCGACATTATTGCACAGCAGAGTCGGTAATTCGAGCAAACGTGGATCGGTTTCGTACCACGATTGCTCTAAGGGACAATCCGCATCCTCAGAGAAGCCGTACAGTGCGCACCGAAGGCGCTATTGCAGAGCAGAGTGTCGAAGAAGACCCGAATGAGTCCATCCTCCATCGCGCGCAACTATTGGAGCTGTGCCCAGCCACTTTATGGATGATTTGGTTTGCGGGCTTACAAAATCCAATTCGTGGATGAATTGAAGCCGAACGACCATCAAGCGCGTCGCATGTTCGGTGAATGGGCCTAAAACGAGATGGCCACCGATCCAGATTTTCTCAAGAATATTTTGTTCAGCGATGAAGCTCACTTTTGGATGCATGAGTAAGTTAATAAACAAAATTGTTGCATTTTGATTAATGATAATCCACAAGCCATTGTGCAGACGCCGTTACATCCACAAAAAATCACTGTTTGCTGTGCTCCATGGGCAGAAGAAACCATTGAATGTTACAGTCAACGGGGAACACTATGGAACCATGATTAATGACTTTTTCGTACCTGAATTAGAGAATGTTGATGTGGACGACATTCGGTGCCAACAAGACGGCGCTATATGCCGTACAGCAAACGAAACAATAAATTTTTTGAAGGAAACGTTTGGTGAGCGCATTATCTTGCGTCGATCTTGCCTCCAAGATCGTGCGATTTAACACCGCCGGACTATTTTGTGTGGGGTTATGTGAAGAAGCTTGTCTACTCAGATAAGCCAGACGCGATTGACACCTTGGAAGAGAATATTCGGTGCGTTACAGCCCCAAATGCTGCAAATGTGGTCGAAAATTGGGCCTCTCGACTGGAATTTATTCGAGCCAGCCGCGGCGGTCACTTGCCCGAAATTATTTTTAAAACATAATGGCAAACCCAACATTCCGGATAAGGATGGAACACCTCTTATTTCATATGACAGCCACGGCTGGCGTAGCAGTAGCCTATTCTGTCGACCCAATTTTTCGGCACATTTTCGATTGCGTGGCCCGCTAATTTTTGTGTGTACCAAATATTATATGTTTAGAGTGTACCCAATATACTATACAATATACTACAGAAGTGATTTTTTTCAGCGTGTATATTCATTTTGTCACTCCGTTTGTAATAGGGATGTAACAAAAGTGTCTTTAGCGAAAGCGAATATTGAAATTATTTCTTGCGAATGCGAAAGCGAATAGTAAAATAGGAATTTTTGCGAAAGCGAATAATAGTTTGACTCTTTAGAACCAACAAAATTAAGGACCACAATTATTACTTTTCCAGGATATTCAATAATAGTTTGACTCTTTAGAACTAACAAAATTAAGGACCAGAATTGATACTTTTCCAGGATATTCAAGTATTAAGGATGTATTCTACATTTTGACCTCCTGCTACCACAAGGACAAACATATTTTTGTTAAGTGTTTTGAAAAGGAGTAGTAGAGGATTTCTAGAGGATCACATGACAGTTTTAACAAATGGAAGCGAATACTGAAATATATTTTTGCGAAGCCGAATGCGAAACCGAATATTCCAAAGATGGTTTTTGCGAAAGCGAATGTTAAAAATTATGCGAATAATTCGCTTTCGCATATGCGAATATTCGTTACAACCCTGGTTTGTAACACCTCTAAATATTGATCTTAGACCACATAAAGTATATTTATTCTTAAACGTCGTAAAATTCGAAGACGATTTAGCCATGTCCGTCCAATATACGCGTTTTGAGCCATAGATACCACATTTTTAAAGCAATTTAGCAGAAACTTTGCCGTTTGTGTTCTATTTTGACAAGAATTCATCACAGCTAAAATTTTATATATTGGTTCATCGGTTTTGTTATAGTCACCCTATAGAGGTCGCTCCAAAATATACGTATTTAAGCCATTTTTCGGTTCCAACAAGACGGCGCTATATGCCGTACAGCAAACGAAACAATCAATTTTTTGAAGGAAACGTTTGGTAAGCGCGTTATCTTGGGTCATGGGCCTGTGGGGTGGCCTCCAAGATCGTGCGATTTAACAACGCCGGACTACACACATTTTCTAAGCATATTAACGGAATCTTGGCAGTTTGTATTTAATTAAGACAAGAATTCATCGCAGTAAAAAATTTTTAAATCAGTTCATATTTTGTTATAGTTCACCTAAAAAGGCTTATTTAAGCCATAAACACCATATTTTCTAAGAAATTTGGTTGAAACTTTGCAGTTTGTATTCTATTTTGGCAAGAATTCATCTCAATAACATTTACTCAAATAAAATTGTATTTTGTTGCAGTCCCCGTGTAGATGTAGCTGGGTAAAAATAAAACAAGTGTGTCAACATTTTTTGAAAGGTCAAGATTTTTTGAAATTTGTTATTAATCTGGTTGAGAATTTGAAAAAAAATAAAACAATTTGAACCGTTTTGCAAAATTTTGATTTTTTCGCGAGATATGACCTATTACATTTTTCCGAGTGTGTTTACAAAACTGCAATTTTCTCCGGAAATCTTGAACGGATTCGACTGAAATTTTTGCAGGTCGGTCCGAAACATTTCCTAAAATCTAAATATATCATAAACTTTAATTACCAACTGACCATATGAAAAATATTGCAAAATATTTTTTGCATATGCGAATAATTTCACTTTCTGGAGCAGTAATTTGAAATATTTTATATTTAGAATGCGTCCTATATTGACGTCCACCAGAATCAGAAAAAACATTTTGGTAGATCGCGTTTTGTAAAAATTTACAGCAAATTTACGGACACTACCTTTTTGAAAATATTTTTGGTTCATTAATACAGTACCTCAAGGACCTTACCAATTTTGTCCAAATTTACACAATAGCTGAATCCGTTAGTTCTGAGTAAAAAACGCATTAATTTTTTTTCGGCTGATCAAGGTCTCATCATCGCGAGCTTCCAAACTGTGGATATATAATTTGCAATATCTCCGTCAATTCCTAATCAATCTGTACAAACTCAACGACAAAATAGACGTGACAAAAGTTACTTTCATATCTTGTTTCCTAATATATGTTTTCTTAACCCATTAAGAGCCAATTTTTTTTTACTTTTTGTGTTAAATGCAATGGTTTTGGAAAATGCGTTATGGACTGGACTGTTCGTGCGGTGGATGTAAAAATTCGCGATTCTTTAATACATACAACACTGATTCTGGTGGACTACAATATAGGACGCATTCTAAATATAAAATATTTCAAATTACTGCTCCAGAAAGTGAAATTATTCGCATATGCAAAAAATATTTTGCAATATTTTTCATATGGTCAGTTGGTAATTAAAGTTTATGATATATTTAGATTTTAGGAAATGTTTCGGACCGACCTGCAAAAATTCCAGTCGAATCCGTTCAATATTTCCGGAGAAAATTGCAGTTTGGTAAACACACTCGGAAAAATGTAATAGGTCATATCTCGCGAAAAAATCAAAATTTTGCAAAACGGTTCAAATTGTTTTATTTGTTTCAAATTCTCAACCAGATTAATAACAAATTTCAAAAAAATCTTGACCTTTCAAAAAATGTTGACACACTTGTTTTATTTTTACCCAGCTCTCAAAAATGTTATTTTTAGCCATAAATATCACATTTTACAGGTAAAGAGTTTTTCTTTTTTTTTCATTTTTAGCAAAGTTTTCTGACAAATGTCTCCAATATACATATAACAAACTTGTTCACTGATATTAAAAAAAATAGCGACCTTCTCTTAGCCATGTTCACATGCAGATGACCAAAACTAAAGAGCTCAAGGTTGGCAGAACCCCTTTAAAAATTTTAAAATATTCCATTAAACCGCCATAAAATGAATCGAGAAGAACGGTAGCTAAACGAAATGAATGAACATAAAATAAAGAGGGAGGAGACAAAAAATTATCGCCAAATGCTAGATACTCGTATTTTCCCATATGTCGCCAACATATTTTTCTTGGTATAAAAATGATTGACGTATGGTTGTCAATTGACAATTCACTGCATAACCACCAAGGAGGTAACACCACATCGACAGTCACAACCTAGAGCGTTAGCATCAGCACCCGTACGAGCAGCAGCACCACCCAGGAATTCATCATGTTCAAGTTTGTGAGTATTCTAGGCCACTGTATTTGCTCTGCTGCCATCAATGACTGCAAATAAATACTTGCGGACAACATCTGTCCGTAGTGGTACTCAGGAGTGTTAATATCACCCCAACCGCTCCTCTTTATTGAACCCCCACTAAAGACTTCAATTGCTTTATTTGTCTTTCAGATGACCATTTGCCTGTTTGCCTTGTTGGCTTTGGCCTCGGCCAAACCACATTTGTTGACCACCGGCATTAGCTATGCCACTCCGGCTGTTGCTCCTGTTGCCGCTGTGGCTGCACCTGCCGCCTTTGCCACTCCCGTGCTGGCTTCATCCGGCTATTATCCTGCCTATACGGCACCCTACTACGCCCCGTATGCCACATACCCGTATTTCGGTTCCACCTACTTTGTGAGACGTTAAGGACACTCCATACGTAGTTGGCTGACTGGAAAAATCTAACTAAAAATTACTGCATTTGTTTAATGGCAAAAGTGGTATATTTTATATTTGTTACTTACCTATTACTCTTATTGTTAAGCTGGACTTTATATTGTGTAATAATTTGAATATAACATAGTTTTGAACGAGACTTGAAAATCTATGTGAGAGTTTGGGTAAAACGAAAAGAAGGAAATTAAAAAGTAGTGTAAGTGTGACAACTATCCCTCGGTTTCAAAGTGATGCTTCTCCCCAGGTATACACATGTGATCAAAAATAGATGCATTTAATCGGTTAATACTAAAGTGATACAAAAAATAAATACATGTAACATTTCAATGTAAATATATAAAAAAATGTGGCAAGGAATTGCTCTGATATTAACAATGCTCTGATATTAACAAGCGCGAGTTTATGTGAATACCAAACATTTTTGTGATTTTATAAATAATCTAATCCAGAAAGAGATGGACGCATTATTCTTATAACAAAATAGGACCCTTAGTAGTCGTCAAAAATAATTTCGGCGGCAGCTTCTAGGCTAAGGACTATTCGATCCTCGTCATCAGGGTACATTACAAGATCTGAAACTAAATGGACCACATCCAATGAGAAATCACTGGATTTGCCAAATAATATAGCCAAATTGGAAGTCTGTCTGTTTAAATTACTCAATATTCTTCCCCCTACGCTTTTTTCTCATTAAGCAGTAAATTTCATATTTAAAGTGATTTAAAATTTTTTAAAAATAATTACTGCTCTTGCTATTCCACGAATCTCGGTAATATGAAACTTTGATTGAAATTAATAATAAATGTTGCATTTGAAAAGACATCACCGATAGATGAGCGCAATATCCCTGTGGGTGGTATGAAATTCATGTTCATATTAAATTACAATTTAATGATTTACCACGAAAACTATTGCCTTTGACAAAGCCATTTGCGGGAGACAGCAATTGATGGGGGAGGCTACATTGTTTGTTCATATTGAAAAGATTAAAAGGAAATGTATATATCACAACAACCTAGTTAGAGAGTGTCTCAAAAGGTGTCGATTTATATTTTGTGGATTTAGAAAAAGGAGTACCGTGTATCGATTTTTTTGTATTTATTATAACTTTGTCCATTTGTTTGTAACACCCAAAAGGAGATGAGATAGAACCATCGTTTATTATACCGATCGCCTTAGAATCACTTTCTGAGTCGATTTATCTATGTCCGTCCGTCCGGCAGTCTATGCATGTACTTATATATATACTTGTAATCAAAGTACTGGTTGGAATTATAGTTCGATTTCAACGAAACTTTGCACACATCTTTCTTTTGCCCTAAGGGCTATCTCTATCGGGGATCGGTTCAAATTTACATATAGATCCCTTATATGTATGTGTATCACCGATTTGAAATATATGCACTGTATAAGCAACATTTTTTACCTGATCTGTATAAAAACTGAGAGAGAGAAGTCTCTTTATACACTTAGAGATAAGAGTAAATTTGGGGAAATCGGTTCAGATTTAGATATAGCTCCTATATATATGTCGGCCTCGCCCGACTTTCTGTCTTTCCTTACTGGTTTTTATTAAACTACTCTGCGGGAAAAGAAGTACCAATTTACCTGGGTCTACTGATCCCAGTACTGGTTGTACCTATCACTGATTTAATATGTCAATTAATAAACGTTTAATGCGAATATTGGTTGTTGTTATATGTCATCATACGACTACATCGGAGAAATCTAATACTTAGTAGACGACCAACTACCCTATCTACTCCTTAATATATGAAAAGTTGGCTTATCTAACCTCTAGTAGAGCACCAGATGTGTTATCTATTATTTTATAAAATACCAGCTGGTTTATCTACTGCTTAGAAGCCAGCGGGGTTATTTACTTATCGGCCAGTTGAGTTATCTAATCCCTGGTAGACAACCAGCTGGGTTATCTTTAGTTCACGATCAGTGGAGTAATCTACTTGTTAGTATAGGACCACTGGACTATTTACTCCTAAAAAGACGATCATTTATGACCGCCTGTTGGTTTATCTATTCCGTATACATGACCAGTTAGATTTTATAAGTATACTCATTAGCAGGAGGCCAGATGGGTTATGTACTCCTTATTAGGTTAGGTTAGGTTAGGTTGAAGACAGGAGACGTTTAACTGTCTCATGTCCATGGACATACACTTAAGCTAGTGATTCCACCTGTTGTGCGCTCGTTATTTATGATATTTTTATACCTCACGAGTTACAGAAAATAGCGAGTTACATAATTAGACGATACTCCTAAATATATTTGCAGTTCAGGCTGGGCGCCCAGTTAGATGTCGTGGAGAAAACCGACATCACTAGTCGCCCCAGAGCCCTCGCCATGACATTCTCGAGTTGTTAAGAGTTTGTAATCCTGGTTTGTACACCCATAACTGGAGAGTTGGCGAGGTTGTCAGTCAAAACAGGCAGAGCAACTAAATCCATAATGCTAAATCCATCCCTGATAGATGTGGTAGCTGCTGTCTTCAGGGACGTGGTAGACGAAGACGACGAAAGTCAGAGATCAATTACCCAATATCACGTTCGCACTGACTCGTTGTAAGACACAATTATTGTGTGAAATGTCCTGGACGATCACTCGTTCTCAGAACACCATTAGATAGAGTATAAACTGGTTGAAAAAGTACCTAAACCTGCCATCCATAGAAGTGTGAGGAAAACAAAGTGGCACCTGTATGAAAACAATTTAAAAAGTCCTCAGCTCTAAATCCCGATGCAAGTCGAATGACATGGTCGGTCTCGATAATATTGTTGATTCAAGAGTTCCCTTAAAGATGCCAGTCCAAAACCAAGGTACAAGGGTAAAACTGAACCACAATGGTGGACTTCTGAGCTAAAGGCTTGGCAGAAGACCTGCAACAAGCTACTTAATAAAATGCTGAAATTAATAATGACTGGTATGCCTATAAGGAGCAAATCAAAATCGACAAGTAAACAGCTAAAGAAAGCACAAAGACGTTATTGGTACTCCTCCTGTGAGACATGGAAAAGGTCTCGGATACTGCAAGACTGCGTAAGATATTACACAGTGCACTACATATGTACAGTGGGTTATTTGCAGGATGAGGTCAACAACCGGACAAAAAACTGTGAGCAGTAGTTGAAACTACTGCTCGACACGCATTTCCCGGAAAACTCACCGATAGAACTTGAGGAGCAGCCGGACCAGCGTGAGAGCGAGATAATTCATCTCGGAGGAATAGGAATTATCACGACGGACAAGAGTACTTTTGGCCCAATTAAGATCAGATGGTGTAGCCGCCTTAATTCATACTGGGCATGGATTGATAGCACCACGTCGAACACATGTCCCGCTTATAACCAGGGATCACACGACACACACTGTATCAGGTTCTCTCAGTGATATTCATACACAAAGCGGGGAAGATATCACTCATCACGTGCACGAACTTGTGGGTACTGTATGCATTAATTTGGAATCCAGCGCTGAATAGAATCCTGTTACATATAGAACATTGTGGCTGCAAAGTTCGCTTATACGGATAACGTGGGAATCGCAATAACAGGAAAATTCCTCGACTTCCTCAGAGACATCCTACAGGTGTCTCTGTATAGATGCTCCAAAACCAGCGGTTTGGACATTAACCCAAAACAAGACAGAATTGGTTCTCTTTAGTAAGAAGAATACTCGGATAAAAATACCGATTGTTTTTATTGGTTGTACATAATTCCAACGACATTTAAAACGCAGTGTGAAATGAGGGAGACAAATGTAGGTGCATAGAATTAAGACGACGATTAAGAATATACATATTTTATGTGGTCTCAGATCAGTATTTAGAAGTGTTATACCCCCCGTCCTATGGTGGAGGGTATACAAATATGGTGAATGTATAGAAGATGAGAACACTAGTAATCACAATAAGTAAGATGCCATATATGGGGCTATATCGAAATGTGGACCGATATTGCCCATTTTTAATCCTAATGGATTAATTTCTACCAAATTTGATCACCCTATCTCTATTATTGCGGACTGTAGCGTGATTACCACAGACGGACGGACATAGTAGTCGGTATATTTACGTAAACTTTGGATTTGAGTAACCCGACAGAATACAGTTCTTAGGGTTTAAAAAATACCTGAGTGCGTGGAGGTCAATTTATTATCACCTTTCATGGAGATTAATTGGCCTCTGACTGACTTTTTTCTTCTGGGACACCCTGTACATCCGTGGTCATTTGCAAAAGATTAAAAGGAAATTAATACATCAAAACAACCGTTTTTTCGTTTAACAATTTTTTCCAACGTTCACTAACGTTTAACTATATATATTTTTAATGTCAACAACAAGTCATTATCACAGATCACAGAAAATTTACTTCAACAATACTGGTGCAGGGGCGGCCACATAGGGAGAGGCAGCAGCGGCATAATAAGGAGATGCCACATAAGGAGAACCAGCAACATAAGGGGCAGCCACATAAGGAGAAGCAGCAGCATAAGGAGCAGCCACATAAGGAGCGGTATATGCAGCAGGGAAGGCAGCCGAATGGGCAATTGTGTGGGCATTATAGCTGGAGGCATAAGGAGCAACATAGGCAGCACTACCAACAACAGCGGCGGCAGGAGCGGTGTAAGCCAAAGGAGCCACAACACCGGGTTTGGCAGCAGCCACAGCCAAGACGGCGAAGAAGCAAACAGCAATCTGCGTATTTGTTGGCAACCCAATGCGTAATTAGAAAAAAGAGGAGGAGAATACGAGAAAAACAATTAATTAGCAGATCCTTGCAAATGTCTTAAATGAGTTCGAATATCCTTTAAATGAAAGTTCTCAGTTCAAATTTACGACTATATGCACTGTACTTACGAATTTGAACATGTTGATGTGGTTTGGTTGGTTTAGTTTAACGAACGTTAATTGTTAACTACTGACGTTTAGTCACACTCGCATCTGTATTTATACACAACACATTTGACTATGGTTAACCATGAGTTCAATTGACGCATTAAATTGGTTAAGTAGGGTGGGCGGTGGACGGGGTTTTGGCAGAATTTCATGGCTCACATTATCATCGACCAAGTGACCAATAAGACAAAGGCCATCACCACCGCAATGCTACTAATTAAAATGCTCCTCGTGTACAACAATAATGAATAAAATATATCCATATGTATGGTTGAGTGTACGTACGCATAGTAATCACTAAACATATTATTATCATCGCCGCCGCCGCCACCACCACCATCTACACTAACTACCACCCACACAAGAACAGGACGTAATGTGGATATTAGACAGGGTTGAGTTTCATCTTCAAGTCGGGCGAAGCCAACAATAACATTAATCTCTTAGATCAAATGAAGAGTTTACTTGCAAACTTTATCAATGAAAATTTACACGGGGCAAAATTGCCGTTTTTGATATGTTTGAATAGAAAGAAAATATATTTGGAACAGAGATTTTTAAATACATTTGGGCATTTCCGCCGAATGGTCAACCAGGGCCGGAAAATAAAATATTGGTAATCATCGCATTTTACTGTGAATAATTATAAAAAAATAATACCCTGTACCACAGTGTGGTGTAGGGTATAATGAATACAAAATGTCTAAATTTTTAAAATATAATGGTTTCATAGCATATCCCATTTCTTTTCATGAGAAAATTTGCTTAAAAACTGAAAAATTGTATTTTTTCCATTTTAAGCTACTTTTACAGACATTTTTATATCTAATGGACCCGGTCCACTTCGTTGCCCCAGATTTAGATTTCCGATCCCGTCCGTTTTTGAAAACAAACGATTTGTTACGCCCACATTTGCGCCGCCCACTTTTTGCAAAATTTTTTTTGTCCAAAGCCATCTTAAACAAAATAGCTTTCAAACAAAAGAAAAAAATTTTAAATCGGTCCAGTGGTTTAAGCGTCTATAAAACACATACATACATACAAACATTTTTCCATTTTTATATATATAGATTATTTTACATATAAAAACATATGTTATGCTTGCAATCTTTCTACAAAATTTCTCTATTACAACGAATTAAGAAGAGATGGAAAAATCGTACGTTTGCGACCGGCACCTAAGCCAATTATAAAAAAACCAATAAAGATAATTTATTGTGTAAATACTCGATAGAAAGCTACATTAATCCTCTTTTAAAATAAACCACATGTTTTTTGCTATCATTATGAAAACTAAAACTCGATGAAACCCATCTTTTGCACTTAATATAGAGCTACCAATATGCTATCAAATCACTAAAAAAAATGCGGGGAAAATTTTTGTTTTCTATATTTTTTGTACATCAAAAGCGTACGAACGTACACGCTGAAAAAAAATCGCTTCTGTAGTATATAGTCCCAAACATATTCGGCTTGAAACATATATATATATAGGGTACACTCTAAACATATAGTATTTGTATATACAAAAATTGTATATTTGGGAAGATGTCGTTCTAAACAAATCTTTGTTTACATCCCAATATGTTATTATTTGGGACTATTATTTCCGACACAAATATTTATTTGCATTTAAGTATTCGGAAAATACATAAATTGTGTTAAATTTTTCAGTAATTCAAAGTTAATTTTTTAGAAATGTTAAATGTTCGTAACGTAATAATAATTGAAATCGTATAATCTTGGATTAATATAAATTACTTAGAGGATTGACAACTAATGATGGCTTGGAATACTCAGAAAATTTAAATGATTGATTTAAAACGGAAGTTAATATGGTATCATAACTGGGAGGTATAATTCGAAAACAAGGAAAAATTAAAACTGAATTTCGAAAAAGTCAGTAAATGTTTCGAAAATTTTTTTAAATAAAATATATTTGGAAAAATTCCTAAACAATAATTTTATTAGTATTTAAACACATATTTTATTTCAGAAATTTAGTTTCCAAATAAATTTTGTTGTAATATATTAATATATGCGTTCCAAATACATTTTATTGATTTTCAAGTAAAATTTATTTGGTCAGAAATATATAATATTTAAAAATTTGTGTTCCAAATATATTTTCTTTCGATTCAAACATATCAAAAATGGTGATTTTGCCCCGTGTACGTTCGCGACCCGCGGAAATGCCCATATTATATATTACTAAATGAATAAATTTTATTTGAAAACCATTAAAATTTATTTGGAGTGCATATGTTAATATTTTACAACAAAATATATTTGCGAACTAACTTTCTCCATTAAAATATGTGTTTACAATCAAATAAAATTATCGTTAAGAATGTTCTTCAAATATATTATATCTATAAATATAAAGAAGAATGTGTGTTTGTTTGTTTGTACCGTATAGGTGTCTAAACGGCTGCTTCTTCTTGAAATTTTCAATAAATGTAAATAGGGTACTTGAATTTTCGATGCACCAAGTGGGCTTGCCCGCCCATATAAGCCAAATTTTGAAATTGATATATGTTGCACAATTTGTCAGCGAGAGTGCTGTAATTTTGTGCATATGTATCTGGTGGTAGTCTACGTGATTGGTCCAAAAATGGGCGGAAACGGACCAATGGGCGTGGCACCGCCCATATAAGTCAAATTTTTGAATTGGGATATCTTGCACAATTTTTTGGCGAGAGTTCTGTTTATTTTGTATATATGTATCTGGTGGTAGTCTACCTGATTGGTTTAAAAATGGGCGGGATCGGACCAATGGGCGTGGCCCTGCCCATATAAGTCAAATTTTTGAAATTGAGATATGTTGAAAATTTTTTTAGCGAGAGTACTGTAATTTTTACATATATATCCGGTGGTAGTCTACGTGATTGTTCCAAAAATAGCCTGGATCAGACCAAAGGGCGTGGCCCCGCCCATATAAGTCAAATCTTTAAATTAAGATATCTTGCACAATTTTTTAGCGAGAGCGCTGTAATTTTGTGCATATGTATCTGGTGGTAGTCTACATGATTGGTCCAAAAATGAGAGGAATCAGATCAATCGGCGTGGCCTCGCCCATCTAAGCAACCTTTTGAAATTGAGGTATCTTGCACAATCTATTTGCGAGAGTGCTGTAATTTTGTGTATATGTGTCTGGTGGAAGCCTACGTGATTGGTCTAAAAATTAGCGGGATCAGACCAAAGGGCGTGGCCCTGTCTTATAACCCAAATTTGAGTTATATACGCCCATTGACACCAGTCACCCGATACATATGCACAAAATAACAGAATAAGAAACGGTCGAATTATTTCCCCTTTTTGTATTCGTACCACTGTGCAGTGTTTTGCAAAAAAAGACGAAAATTGTCACACTAGTCTTGGTATTTCGTCCACAACTTTTACAAATATTGAGTCTCCCAGAAATGATTTACTGTTCTGGATTTGTGAGAGTGCGATGAAAATTCTGTGACAATTTGAAGCAAATCGAGGGGGACGCATTGTGCCCTCTTTAAAACAAAGTAAACTTCGCAAAATTCGGTTCAACCGTTCAAGAGCAATTAAAAATTTCGTAAAACACAAAAACTATTTTTTTAATTTTTTAAAAAATTGGGCATTTTAATTTTTTCAAAAAATTTAAAAAAAAGAAATTATAGCGAGATCATATTTTACCTATTTGTAACTGCTTATAAACATTTTAGCCAAAAATAAACTACATAGGTCGATATTAAATATTCTGACCCATATGCGAAAGCGAATATTCGTTACATCCCTGGTATAAACACATACATTTATGGGCTAATAGTTCTTAAGGGACTGTTTTAAGTACTGAAAGAGTGGAAATTGATTTGGTTACTGCTACACTGACCACAGACTGTGAATTGACCATATTGACAGTTAGATATGTTACCGCTGTAAGTGGTGTGCGATATATTTTGAAAAAACTTTAGAAAATTTCAAGACGCGGTTTGTCCTTGGGCTGGACATCGATTAATTGTTTTCGCATCCCATGTGAAGTCAGTTTGGAAGGAACTTTTAAAATCAGTGAAATCATGAAAATTGTTCTGTTCAAAGCTACACTGACCGAAGTCAGAGAATTCAAAATTATGTATCGCGCATATTTTTGCGGTTTATAGTACCTCATATTTACAAAGTTTTAACTTTGTACCTTATAAGACGCTTCTGAAAGGACAAAACTAATATTAATGTTTTGGTAGCGCAAGGACTGACCACGGTCTAAAAAAAATTAATATGTGAATATTACGTGGTTTATACAACTTTCCTGCCTACCTGTGTGTTAAATTTCAGCTTTCTAACTCTTATAGGAGCCTCAGCGGTCGAAAATCTCCAATTCACATACAAAGACCATACATACATAAAAACCTTGCCATTCCCAGCAAAATCTTGGTAAGTACCTGTCATTATTCCGTGCATTACCAAATAATGACATCTCGTTATTCGCTGCATTACTTTCGGCCTTTTAATAATGACTTACCAATAACAACAGAAACAAGTGATTTTTTGTTATCAAAATCATTTTAGAATCTTTAATATATTGCAATTTTGGCTATATGAGGATTATTGTAGAAGGTTTATTTATTTTTCAACATGTTTTCAAATAATAAGTGACATAATTATTTACGTATATCGTATGATGTTAGACCATTTAAGAATTTTTCACATGGGGGTTTGTATTCAGATATTCGAATCTGGCATGAGAAAATTGTTTTTTTTAAGAAACATGCGCGACAATATGCAAAAAATCACATTAAACGGTCTTTTCTACATATGCACTACTTATTTAATAACTTATTGTAATGCATTATTCAAGTAATTAAAATCGTAAAAATATATATAAGCACACATTTATGCGGTGTTCCTATGCTACAACTAAGTACTATAGGGGTTTCCGACAAGAGGTGTTATTTTGAATCACCCGGTATTTCGGTAGCTGTCACTTTTGAAGCTTTTATTCTTTGACATTTGACAAGTAGAAACTACGCCATTACTGAAAATGGCACGATACACGATTCAACAACGCACTGAAATTATTAAAATTCGAAAATCATCGAAAAATCATCAACAACAACAATCAACAAGCAAAATTGTCGCATCTGGGGCTCGGAAAACCCAAGAGTTATTGTTGAGAAGCCTCTCCATCCTTCACGTGTGACTGTTTGGTGTGGTTTATGGTCCATTGGGTCAATTGGCCTGTGGCGGCTCACAACAACATTTTATAATTTAAAATATTAAAATTAAATTCGTCGTTAAATATACATTTTGTTACACCCATGTAAACTATGTAACCATTCTATGCAACAATGTAATTTGTTTATAACCATAGCTATGTATTAGTGCTATAATACATATACTAATGTAATGAGTAAAACTTTTCAGATTTTTAAGAACCGTTTTGGTTAGAAGTTAATAAAATGGAGAAGTAGTAGTTCATAGCCTATAGAAGAAGTCACGTATTTCATTTTACATATACGGTTTCCCATAACCCAGGCTTACGTGCCTTAACCTCAAATTGGTCAACTCTCGAAAGACACCACTTTTCGAAAATGAGGTTACTTACTTTTTCGAAAATGAGGTTGGATCAACAGTTACGGTGAATGGGCTATCCGGAGATGATTAATGATTTTTTATGGTCGGAGTTGGATGGTATTGATCTGGACAACGTTTGCATTCAACAAGACGGCGCTACGTGCCACTCAAGCTACGAAACCATTGCTCTGTTACGGGAAAAGTTTCCGGACCGTGTTATCTCTCGAAGAGGTGATCACAATTGGCCACCGAGATCTTGTGATTTAACACCTTGCGACTTCTTCCTATGGGGCCACGTGAAAGATAAGGTATACGCCAACAGCCCAGCGTCGATTCAAGACCACAAAGATAGAATTCGTGAGGCTATCGAGGATATAGGGCAGCCACTTTGCGAATGGTTATGGAAAATTTCGTGAAAAGCATATGGTCCTGTAAGCGTGGTCGTAGTGGCCATTTGGCTGATGTTGTTTTTCATTATTAACGGCATACCTTCCTCTTTATTATGAAATAAACATCCGATCATTTATCTCAAAAAATTGAATTTTTCTTTGAATTCCAAAATAACACCTCTTGTTGGAAACCCCTTTACTTTGTTATATGCTTTTGGGAAGTAATTTCCTCCAATGGCATCCCCATGTTAAAATAATGAGAAAAGTGGCTAAATAATAAGTATCGAACTTTGTTTACTCGTCGGATTATTTGGTAATGAGAAATTTTGCTGGGTTGACGTAACCTTTCATGGGAAATTTACCAAAAAATTGGCAGTACAGAAAACATCAATTACAAAGAAAATCGAACTTATTTTTATATATATAGATTATATTGGTTCAAGTTTTGATACAACTCACAAACCTAAAGCAGGCCTGCTTTATTTGAATGTTTTATATAATTTACATCTATCTCTATGTTTAGTCCTTCGAAACGTAGAATATCCCTTTATGATGATAACTCAGTGCGACAAAATAATCTCAAGTTGAGAAGCACATGACGCGATACTATTTTTCCTGTAGGTCTTATCGAGTAAAACAAGAATCTTTTTTTTTGAATTTTTTATTAAAAATATTACTCGTATTATCGTCGAAGGTACCCTTAGTATTTGCACTATAATTTTTGGAGTATATGCCCGATAAGATCGACTTATACGTTAAATTGAAGCTATTAATGTGGGCTACCAATGTTGGAAATATCTCCTTCACTTAGAAACAGTGGTTTAGTAACAGTCATTAAACAAATTGGAAAAAGTAGATTTTTATAAAAAAAAAATTCTGGGACGAAAAAAAAACATAAAAAATAGAAAAAAAATCGAAAAAATATTGCCTATTTGAAAAAAATCTATGGATAAATGTAGAACTTATAGCCCTTTTGGTAGAAGAATTTCAAAAAATTGTTTTTTTTTAAATATTTGTTTAAATAGCGATTTTATTTATTTTATTTTATTTTATTACTTTTATTTATATTATGTACATTTGAGTTTTTTTTTACATGTACAAGTTTCATTAGAAGTAATTGTGAGTTCTTTGTTGACGTTTTTAGATTTCGGAATCGGTTTCTCTAATGAGGAACCAAATATAATCTCCCATCATTCTTTCATCCCATTGGATCCAAGGAAATTTGAAACTACAAGCTTAAACGACCTCCATGCTGCAATTTCACCCGACGTCAAATATGATTCGAAATTTCATCAGTTTCCATATTTTAGGCTCATCTAAAACGCCTTCTTCGATTTTTTGAAAAGAAAGACTTTTAAATACACTTTTTAAATATTAGAGTCTTCCTTAAGGCTTTTACAAAATTTTACAGAGTCCCAGCTTAATATACAGTGGTGGCAAAATAATGTTTCTTTTTGACACGAGAGGGTGTGTATTTTATGTTGGTTTCACCCATTTCTTGTTGGACATTTCATTCTTCTTTAAAGATCTTCGCGAGCACGGCTATCCCAGAGGCATAAAAAACAGCTATATTTTGTATACCCGCCTTGCATTCCACATAACATTCCAACTACTTTTAAATCGCAACAAATTTTCCAGTGTTGTTCATATTTTATGAATTTTTTCAATTTAGCCATTGTTTCGTGTGATTCCTTACAGCCTTTTTGTCTATTTCGCACGAAAGCGATGCGAACGAAGAACAGCTGATTTTAGACCTACTAAAAGGTATCAGAACGACAAAGTGACTGCAAACATAATGGCTGATACCAGTTAGTAGGTCTAAAATCAGCTGTTTTTCGTTCGCATCGCTTTCGTGCGAAATAGAAAAACAGGCTGTTAGTGTTGACAGCATGAGCAATGGGAAACGACGGTTTCTGATTTCCGTTGTGCAAAAGTACTGCTTTCAAACTTTCTTTACAGCTGTCAACACTGTTTCATCCCAGATGCAAGTAGTTCTGCCTTATCTTTGGTCAGTTCCAAATCTATCACTAGATCAATGAGTTGAAACTGAGTTAAAAGCGATGACTTCTGACTCAAACTTGAATCGCTTGAGGACTCAGTTGAACTTGATGATGTTTCCGTTATTAGGCTGCTAGCTACTTGGACACTTGGGAATTGGTATTTTTCCCGAATGTGCAACTGGCAAAGTGACAGATTTTACTTCAGCGTAAATCCAGCGAATGCTCCTTCCTACAGTCCGTATCGTGAGGTCTAAAATGTCTCCAAATCATTGGCATTCCAAATTGCACGTGAGGTCTAAAATTAAAACGTGTTATTCCACAAAACATTGTAATATGTACATTAATTGTAAAGTACTTACCGCATGCTTCCACTAGTCCATCGAGTAAGATTTACATGGCACGAATTACACAAAATACTAGGTGTCCACGGTTCGTTCATATTTTTAACTCGTATGCCAAAATATTGCACATATATTTCATCTATTATTTTACTAAACGCACGTCGATTTTACGCACATATTTTCCGCAGATGTAGCAGAAATTGTCGGGATCATTTACACGTTGAAAAGTTCTTTGTCTTTTACTCACACTTCGAAATATAACTTTGTAATATTTTTCAGAAAATCGACTTTTCTATTTAAGGCGCTGAATTACACCAATTTATTAATAAGAAATTTCATTCATAAATTCCGGGTAAGGAAAGGTTCATAAGTTGCAGTAACTGTAGCTGACATATAGTTAGCTTCGAACGTAGAAACCCAATATTTTCAAGACTGCCGCGTACTACTTTGTATTGCGTACATACAATTTTACTACCTGTATATACGACCACAAATATTGTTGAATGACCTTCTACCTGAGCGGATCTCATCCAATATAGCTCTCACATTGCATATCATGTTTTATGGAGGGTTACGAACGGCCATAAAACCTCGTCCTCTCTATAATTATACCCTCACTTTAGTGTGACGAGGGTATATATCATTTACTACGGAAAAAAGTGTAACACGTCGAAGGAGTGACCTAAGACCCCAAGTATGTTCGGAGGAAATCCGTTTTGGGTCATTTTAAGTCGAATGAGCAATGTCCGTCCGTCTGTCTGTCTGTCTGTCTGTCTGTGTGTCTGTCTGTCTGCTGGCTGGTGCGCACGATAACTCTCGAAAGGAGTAACCGATTGACCTCAAATTTGGTATGTGGTAATATTTTTTTCTATCTCCGGCTAAGTTCGAAGATGGACCATATTGGTCCACTCCTTCTAGTACCTCCCCCACAAAGGGTTAAAATGTTGTGAAATATTGATTCTTTAATAACTGCTATACTACTTATTCGAATCTTTTGAAATTCCACACATAGTATTAGCTTATTAGTCGTTATCAACTCGGGAAAAATGGGCAAAGTCGCCACGTCCCTTTTGGTACCTCCCACACAAATGCACCATTTTGCACCAAAAGTTAACAGCTTATAAAATTAATAACAGTTTATAAAAATACTTGAAATTTTGTACAGTATTATGCTTTTATATCGCCTACAGTCCAGGGAAAAATGGGCGTTGTTGTCACGCCCCTTTTGGTACCTCCCACACAAAGGTACCTTTTTGCACCAAAAGTTAACAGCTTATAACATTAAAACCAGTGTATAAAAATCCTTGAAATTTTGTACAGTGTAATGATTTTATAGTGTCTATAGCCCTGTGAAAAATGGGCGTTATTGCAACGCCCCTCTTTGTACCTCCCACACAAAATGCCCAAATCATACCACAATTTAATGTCTCATAACGTTTATACCAGTGCACATAAATGCTTATAAGTCGGCACAGTGCAATGAATTTAAAGAATCTAATGTTCAGCAAAAAAAGGTGTATTTGATAAACCCCTTCTGGTACCTCCCACACAAATTGACAGAATAATTCGAGTAATATTCAATATTACATTACTCACAAAGTGAGGGTATACCTTAGTCGGTTTACCCGACTGAAACCTTCTTACTTGTTTTATAATGTCTGACATCAATCCTCATAAAATAAAATGCAAGTGAAATGTCTCTTTTTTGAATTTCCCTAACATTTACCAAATTGCTCATAACTTTTACATCTATGTATCCATAGATTTTTTCAAATAGATAGTTCTTTCTTCGTTGTTTGCTGGCTTTGTGAAAATGTTAAATATTATTTTCGAATTTTTTCTATTTTTATGTTTTTTTTTGTACCAGAAAAAAGTGTTTTTTTTTAAAGAAAATAATTTTTTTCTCATATTTTTGACGACTGTTACTAAACCAAAGATTCTACTTGAAAGCGATATTTCCAGCATATGTAGCCCTCGTAATTCCCTTTAATTTAACGCATAACATCTAATCAGGCTTATACATAGAAAATTATGGTTCAAATACTATTTAAATGTACTTTATATGAAAGCTGGAATTTAAAAAAAAAAATTTACCATAAAAAATTTTTTTAATAATTTTTTCGTGTTTGTGACACTAAATTGCACCAGAAACTGTTATCCACATCCCTTGGACAAAATTTTTGTTACATAGTGTTATTAACCCATTTTCAATCTCTAAAGGAAAGAAGACCTTTAGACCTTTCGAACGATATATATTTTGTTTATTTAATTAAAAGACAACAAAACAATAAAACAAATGTGTTTGTAGGACAAATAAACATATATTCCTACAGCTATAAACAAAATGAAGAGGTTAGGTTGAAGAGATAATATTAATCGATCCAATCTACTGTAAATATATGAATGTTTATATGCAATGGTTGATAAGTACATCCAGTAGTATATATGTATATGATGGACACAGGCATACATACATATGTGTATGTCTGTATTTCTTGGTTGTCTCTGGCTGGCCGGCCCACACGATTACCTTGTGTCGACATCGTGACACTTTGGCCTCTGGCTTCTCTGTTGTTTTTTTGCAAAGTTGGTCAGCAGATAATTAATGCATTATGACTCGGTTATTGTACAAATAGGTTAGTTCTCCATATGCGTGTGGTTGACTCAAATGTCGTTATTAGTTTATCGCCATTTTCATCAACAGGTTTATTAAGAAAATTTATACTGCATTGTCCAAACACTTTATGTTTTGGAGCAATATTCATATGTATTTCAGTGCTTACTGTAATTATACCCTCGCTTTAGTGGAGGAGGGTATATGTATACCATTTACCATGGACCAAATGTTTTGAAAAATTTTAAAAATTTTGAACCTTTTCATATTCTGTTAAAACGTCAGTCTTTGCTATAAGAATATGTAAACAAGTAAGAAAGTTTCAGTCGGGTAAACCGACTAAGGTATACCCTCACTTTGTGAGTAATGTAATATTGAATATTACTCGAATTATTCTGTCAATTTGTGTGGGAGGTAGCAGAAGGGGTTTATCAAATACACATTAGTTACTTTAAATTCATTGAACTGTGCCGACTTATAAGCATTTATGTGCACTGGTATAAACGTTATGAGACATTAAATTGTGGTATGATTTGGACATTTTGTGTGGGAGGTACAAAGAGGGGCGTGGCAATAACGCCCATTTTTGACAGGGCTATATACACTATAAAAACATTACACTGTACAAAATTTCAAGTATTTTTCTACACTGGTTTTAATGTTATAAGCTGTTAACTTTTCGTGCAAAAAGGTACCTTTGTGTGGGAGGTACCAAAAGGGGCGTGACAACAACACCCATTTTTCCCTGGACTGTAGGCAATATAAAAGCATAATACTGTACAAAATTTCAAGTATTTTTATACACTGTTATTAATGTTATAAGCTGTTAACTTTTGGTGCAAAATGGTGCATTTGTGTGGGAGGTACCAAAAGGGACGTGGCGACTTCGCCCATTTTTTTCGAGTTGATAGCGACTAATAAGCTAATACTATGTTTGGAATTTTAAAAGATTCGAATAAGTAGTATAGCAGTTATTAAAGAATCAATATTTCACAACATTTTAACCCTTTGTGGGGGAGGTACTAGAAGGAGTGGACCAATATGGCCCATCTTCGAACTTAGCCGGAGATAGAAAAAAAGATTACCACATACCAAATTTGAGGTCAATCGGTTACTCCTTTCGAGAGTTATCGTGCGCACCAGCCAGCAGACAGACAGACAGACAGACAGACGGACGGACATTGCTCATTCGACTTAAAATGACCCAAAACGGATTTCCTCCGAACATACTTGGGGTCTTAGGTCACTCCTTCGACGTGTTACACTTTATTCTGTAGCAAATGATATATACCCTCGTCACACTAAAGTGAGGGTATAAAAACAGTATTTCAACAAAATTTTCAGTTACGACTATTCTGAATTAAGTTAACGATATATGATTCTTAACTTAATTTGTTCAAGTTTCGTGGACACTAATAAATTTGCCATGTCAAAGGGCGCACAGGAGCGGAATTTCAAAAAGTAGTGTAATTAAATCTGTCATTTTTTTTATCAACCAAATAATGACAATCAACATTGACTAACTTCTAATTTGGCCCTTCTATACCACGCAGGTGCAGAGATTCTACTTCGGCATTGTCATATGATAAATAAACTCCTCACAACTTTTAGCAAATGACCTCATTGTCCCCAAATTTGTTAATTAAGAATGTTTTCCATAAAATACCACTACATTTGTAACACCTTGAAATTTTGACTAAGATCCCCATTAAGACTATTGTATATATTTTTTATTTTATTCTTAGTCGTTTTAAGAATCTGAGACGATGCAGCATTGTCTGTCTGTCTGTAATCGCGTTACAAAGTAACATAAATGATCTAGTTTACTGAAATTTGGTTTCTTACAGATGCAGCTCACTTGGGAGTGAAAATAGGCTATGTTGACTCTTTTTTGTTATAGCTCCAAAACAGAGCACGGTCCTACTTGATCGTTCTGAAATTCGTTAATGTGTTTCAAATTATAAACAGAATCGTTTAACCGATCAACGGTTATTGTGGTCTATGTTTTAATATACCGCATATAAGTGTTCCTCCCGATATGACAGCTTTTCTTCATATTAAAAAGTATATTATTTTTTTATAAAACGTTTTAGCGGAATGGGAAATAATATCCAAAGAGCTCTCTGTCTGTAGAACTTTTGGTTAAAGCGTGTATCCCGAAGTCTTCGTCTTCATATTCACCCCAATGACGATCTTTCTTGTTTTCCCAAAAAATTTGTGGCCGAAAATCTCGAAGATAAGAACTAACCAAAAAAGAACGGCTACCTTCATTGTATTCAATACATGCGAAATAGTTTAACCGGTATGATCTCCTTTAAATAATTTTTTTAACTATCACAGTGCAATCAAAATATTATTTGCAAATTTTCGTTTGTCATCAATATCATTTATTCAAATCCAATTTCTCTGATTTACTTTTTCAACAAAAGAGGAGCGGCGAATGGTGTGGCTACTGGAGCAGCGGCATAGGTGGTATAAGCGGCAGGGAAGGCAGCAGAATGGGCAATGGTATGGGCATTGTAGCTGGAGGCATAAGGAGCAACATAGGCGGCACTACCCACAACAGCGGCAGCAGGAGCAGAGTAAGCCAAAGGAGCCGAATAAGCAGAGTATGCCAAAGGAGCCGCGGAATAAGCAGAGTAAGCCAATGGAGCCGAATAAGCAGAGTAAGCCAATGGAGCAACCACACCGGGTTTGGCGGCAGCAACAGCCAAGACAGCAAAGAAGCAAACAGCGATCTGGAAATTTAACAAAATACGGGATTAATATTAACCATCTCACGCTCACAGTTTAGTTAAAACTACTTACGAATTTGAACATTTTGATGGAGGTTTGTGTTTTTTGTTTGATTGACAATATGAAATTGATACTAACTTAGCAAAAGTGGAAGTCTTTTATACAAAAATCTTTAAACCTTCGGCTTCGTTGCGAGCAAAGCTAATGAATATGCGTGATATGTGAGCACTACTGTTTGATTTCGTTTACCCAAAAAACAAAATTCACAGAGGAACTGTGACGCTATTGACGAATGAAGGTTAGTTTAGCTTGCGTGAAGGTTGTTCTTTTGTAGTATAAAGATAAATATATATGTATAGCGTATTGTGCTGTGTAATAACCATCACTTAAAAAGCATAAATAAGCCCATGGAAACCTTGATAAGTTCTATTAGTTTTCACGAATTGTACCTTCAATTAATTAATCTACAGAACAAAAATTACACTGTCCAATAAATTAAGACTTTTTGATTGGAACAGAATAGCGACCCCATAATTCTGAAAGGGCATATTGAGTAGATAATTTTTGTAGAATAAACTTATGGTTTAACTGGTCTGAGTTTTTTTTTTACAGTGGGTCAAAGTTTTCAATTTTAGGTCGAAGGGAGCATTATACTAAATGAAAAAAATGCTGTCAGTTAATGTCTTAGAGATTTCTTATTTTCAGAGTTATTTAGTGGAATTTTATGAGGATCATTTTTGAGGAAGATCTTAACCCTTTAGCTCCTCTCTTAATGTGTCAATTTGGCTTTTTTCGAAAGAAATAAAGAAAAGTCCTTTCAAAGGACATTTAAGGATTAAAATATTCTACGAAAAGCTTTGCCGAAAAATTTTAGTGGGAGTCGCCAAAGACATCAATGTTGTAAATATAGCTCTTTACGCTTAATTAGCAAAATTACTTCTGCTTCAATTATGGAATAACTGAAGCAGACGTACGAGTATAATGCTCCCTTCGACAAAAAAATGAAAACTTTGACCCACTGTAAAAAAAAACTCAGACCAGCTGGACCATAAGTTTATTCTCCAAAAATTATCTACTCAACATTCCCTTTCAAAATTATAGGGTCGCTGTTCTGTTCCAAAAAATGCTGTTGGACAGTGTTATTATACAGACAAAATAAATTTGTTGGCAGAACCAATTTTTTACTGACAAACAATCAAGTTATCCGTACCACAAATGTTAGATCTTGATTGGAATATATCCTTAGCAAATATTTGAAATAAATAGATCAATGTCCTCAGTGTATGTGGCTGTGGTGTGAGATATCTGCCCGATTGACTTCAAACGCAGTCGTATTGTAATCTGTTAAATTTTATGAAGATCTGTTGAGATATACTGATTCAATAGCGCTTAGATGCAGAAGCCGTATTAAAAAAAGAATTAAAGAATAAACATATATAGGATGATCTACGTAGATATACTTTTTTCAATAGCCTTTTTTTGAGAGATCACGTGTGAGTCGTGTCATGCTGTCTAGTCGACCCACGACCTTGACACCCATGAGCAATATTTTAGCTCTCGTTAAGAGCTATCTTTTTGCCATTGACCGATTCCCGATCCGACGTACCGGAATCATCGGTCCATATTTCTTCAAAAATGATGCCGGTGAGAACGTAACCGTCAATTGCGACCGTTATCGTGCCATGATAACCGACTATTTGATGCCTGAAATTGAAGCACGTGATCTCGGCGACATTTGGTTTCAACAAGACGGCGCCACTTCCCACACATCGCATCAATCAATGGATTTATTGAGAGAACACTTCAGTGAGCAGATAATTTCACGTTTTGCGCCGGTCGATTGGCCACCAAGATCGTGTGATATCACACCGTTGACTTTTTCCTGTGGTGATATGTAAAGTCTAAAGTTTAGTCGGACAAGCCCGCTTCGATTCAGGCCTTGGAGCAAAACATCACGCGTGTCTTTCGCCAGTTACCAGTCGAAATGCTCGAACGAGTCATCGAAATTGGACTCAACGGATGGACCATCTGAGACGTAGACATAATCTTCAAAAAATAAATGCCAAAGAATGTTCTTTCAAATGATAATATACATTCCCCATTCCATTTGAATTTTCTGTGTTTTTTTATAGCCCCCTTTATAGGGGGCTATATCTAAATCTGAACCGGTGTTCACCAATTTCAATTGGCTTCGTTCCTGATCTGATCGGACATACGAGTACATGGATCAATGTGTATACTCTGCAGTCGATCGTTATACTCTAAGGTTAGTCTAGCTTCAGTTTTTTAGATGTTACAAAAATCTGCCACATAACAAACTAATAAACCGTATGTCAAAGTGTTGTCAAAGAGAGGTGCCTAGCGCTACCATGGGTCCGGTTTCACTCATTGGAACCAACCTGTTTGATACACAATGTTATCAATAATACGAATATCCAGACTTCGGCTACTCAATGCAGGACAGCAACAAAGCACATGATCAATGCACTTCACTTCCTCCTCATCTCCACAACTTCTGCAAAATTCATTGAACTGAATTCCCCAACTTCTGGCGTATAGAGAGTCTTAGGGCCGTATTCATAAAAACCTTATGAAGGTTTGAAGAACGGTTTAGCAGTGTTAAAGTGTTCTTCAAACCCTCATTAAATTTTTATGAATATGGCCCTTATACTCTAAAGTGCGGCATTTTCCCTTCTTAGGTGGTATATTGACCAGATTTGTCTAGCTATCCTACAGGTGTCCCATTGGACTGTCTGGCTGCCTCGTGCCTAAGTCAAAATTTGTATGTGGACAGCGGCGCACCAATGTATGCAACTAATTCGTTAATTTCCTAGCAAGTTTATCCGCTTTGAAGTTCACCAGGTACCCATACCGATACCTCCATTCTTCGTTAAGGGTTCTGCTGCAAACAAGGGCTGTTTGTGAATTTAGGACAGTCGCCTCAAGAGTTTTAATGGCTGCCTGGCTTTCGGAGTAAATGACGGCGCCAGTGTTGGTCACTAAGTTAGGACCAAGCCACTTGGCGACTTCTTTTTTTGCCATTATTTCAGCTTGATAGACACTGAAAGTATCTGGTAGTCTGTAAGCTATATCCAGACTAAGTTCTTTACAGTGTAAACCGAAGCCAACCTTTTCATCAAGCTTTGAACCATCTACATAGCAGTGGAGATGGCTCATATTACATGGTATTCTGCTAACCCATACATCTCTGGCTGCAATCATAGTGATGTAGTTGCTCTCGAAGGTTGGTATACAGTACACTCGGTCGGTTACCATAGCACTACACTTTGATAACCTCATGTGTGCCGCTTTTCTTGCAACTTCTCTCGCCACAATATTAATCGGCAGTATATGGAGTAGGACTTTTAGAGACTCAGCCGCTGTCGTCCTTAAGGCTCCGCTTATGCACAGGCATGCATTTCTCTAAACCTTTGATAGTAGGTTGGTGATGGTTAGTTTGTCAGTTGCCGTCCACCACACAACAATGCCATATAACTGCATTGGACGATGTTAGGAGAGAGGGCATACCTTTCTTCAGAAATATAAGGCGATGTTGGCATGCCTTACACGTTCCAGTGCGTTAAGTCTGAATAACAGTTTCCTATCTAGAATTATTCCTAAAAATTTTGCTTTTTCAGAAAAGACTAGATGTGTTCCATTTATCTGAGGAGGATGTTCCACATGTGGGACATTATTCATCCTAGTAAAGAGAACCAATTCTGTCTTCATGGGGTTAACGCCCAAACCGAAGCTTCTAGCTCATCTAGCCAACTTGTTCAGAGCCACCAGTAGGATGTCCCTTAGGACGCTTTCGAATTTGCCACTCACCGTGATTGCCACGTCGTCCGCATATGCCATGACCTTACAGCCACAACGTTCTAGATCTAGCAGGATTTCATCCACCGCTAGGTTCCAAGTTAGGGGAGACAGTACTCCTTCTTGTGGGGTCCCTCTGTTTACAAACTTTATTAAAGTTGTAGACACAAGACACGCTGATAAGCGTCTTCTGTTGAGCAGGCTTTGAATTAGCCTAATCAAACTAGAGTTCACTTTTAGATGTGACAGTGCCGCAATTACCGCATCTGAAAATGTCAAGTACAATTACCGCATCTGAGTGAATGTTGTTAAAAGCCCCTTCTATGTCAAGAAACCCCACCATGGTGAATTCTTTGAAATGTTGGGAAGATTCGATAGTGCTCACAAGTTCGTGCAGGGCTGATTCTGTAGACTTTCGCTTATTGTAAGCATGTTGGTTCCCCGACAGGAGTTTTGTATCCGGGTTTTACCCAATGAAATAATCTAAAAGTCTTTCCAGATCTTTCAATAGGATGGAGGATAGGCTAATTGGTCTGAAGTATTTTGGCCTAGTGTGCGATATCTTTCCCGCATTGGGTATGAATACCATCTTGGTATCCCTCCATCGATTCGGGATGTATGAAAGCCTGATACAGCCTACATAAGTTTTCCCCAGCTAGGGGATAATGTACTTTAACATTTTCTGCATTTCTAATGGAGTGATGCCGTCTGATTCAGGTGACTTGAAGGGCTCAAAGCTGTTAATAGCCCAGCTTATTCTGGATCTCTCAGTCAACAAGCTAGCGACGCTCGCAGTCCACTCGCACTCTTGTTGGCCCTGCTGATCCTCGTGTTCTGTTAGGGAGTTCCCCGGGAAATGTGTGTCGAGCAGTACATTAAACAACTGCTCGCTGTTTTTTTGTCCAGTTATTTGCCTCATCCTATAAATATCCCACTGTATAGGGTGAAGGCGATAGTATCTTCCTCTGCCTTGCGGCGTCGGAGACTTCGTCCACTTCGCCACAGAAGATATACCAAGAGCGTCTTTGCTCCTTCCTCAGCATCCCAATCGTTAGCGACCCCAGTAGATTTCGCCTTGTTGAATAGCTTGTTGCAGGTCTTTTTCCTAGCCGTTAGCTCAGAAGTCCTCCATTGAGGTTCAGTTTTACCCTTGTACCTAACGGGCTATATCAAAAGTAAGTTATTAACAGTCTATACAGAAGCCAACCTTTTCATCAAGCTGTGTACCATCTACATAGAAGTGAAGATAATTTTCTCCGGCAAGTATCATAGTGGCAAAGTCTACGATTGCACTTCAAAATTTCACATTCTGAAAAAACTTGAACATTTCCATTTAGACGAGGATTGTCCACATGTGAAACCTTAAACTTCTTAGTGAAGAGAACCAATTCTGCATTGTTTGGATTCACGCGGGCCCATCTGGTCAATTTACTGAAAGCTATCCGTATAATGTCTCAGAGGATGTTGGGGTATTTGCCAGTAACTGCGATTGCAACACAACATTCTAGCTCTAATAGGATTCCGCTAAAGGCTACATTCCAAATTCTTATACCTATATATTTCTACAGATTTTGCATCAAAATGCTGTATAAGCTTTATGTAAAATCCGTCCATTATGAATTTTAACAAAGAGCAGTTTCTTCATCTGAGAACGAACACTGCGTTGTTTAAAAAAATCGTTTTCCATTTAGATATCGGCTCTACAAAACTTTAGCCTTTACTTACAATTTTTTAGATGTTCTCAGTTGGACAGTTGGCACTTAAAAACATTGCACTATACAAAGTGTTGTGTTTGTTTATGTAGTCATTTTAATGTTATAAGCTTTTTATTTCTGGACCAACCATTTGCATGGGAGTTTCAAAAGGGATGAAACAAAATGCACTGCTGTATTAAAGATTTGAGTGTACAGGCATTAAGGTGATACGCCATTTCTTATTTGTAAAAATTTAATTATTCTGTAGAATATCGATAAGAAACAATGTATGGAAGTCATAAGGGATTCAATATTTCTCTAAATTATAATCCATTGTACCGAGGTCCCAAGAGGAGTGGTTCAATATGGCCAATCTTCGAAATTAGCCTGAAATAAGAGAATCTATTACGGCATTTGAAATGGAAATATCGTACCAACCAGATAGACTAACAGACGGACTTTGGTCCAATTACTTAACATTTTCTGAAACTTATTTCTTCCATATATGTACATATATACTCGTATATAAGGTCTTGGGTCACTATAGGTCCTATCAAGGTTTCTTTGGGTTTATTCATTTTTAAGTGATGATTATTACAAACCTCAATAAGATATGAACATTTATATTTTTACTGCAAAAGAACAACCTTCCCTAAAGCTTTACCAACCTTCGTTTGTCAAGTAGCGTCATAGGTCTCCGGTGAAATTGTTTTTGGATAAACGAAATCAAACAGTAGTGAGCACATATCACGCATACTCATTAGCTTTGCTCAAGAAGAAACCGAATGGTTAAACATTTTTGTATAAAAGACTTACACTTTTGCTAAGTTAGTATCAATTTCGTATTGTCAATCAAACAAAAACACCAAATTCCACCAAAATGTTCAAATTCGTAAGTAGTTTAATTTAAACTGTGAGAGGGATAGTAAATATTAATCGTGTATTTTGTTAAATTTCCAGATCGCTGTTTGCTTTTTCGCTATCTTGGCTATTGCTGCCGCCAAACCCGGTGTGGTTGCTCCATTGGCTTACTCAGCTTATTCGACTCCTTTGGCTTACTCCGCTTATTCGGCTCCATTGGCTTACTCTGCATACTCAGCTCCTCTGACTTACTCCGCTCCAGCTGCTGCTGTTGTCGGTAGTGCCGCCTATGTTGCTCCCTATGCCTCCAGCTACAATGCCCACACCATTGCCCACTCTGCTGCCTTCCCTGCCGCTTATACCACCTACGCCGCCGCTCCAGTAGCCACACCCTTCGCTGCTCCCCTTTTGTTGAAAAAGTAAATCAGAGAAATTGGATTTGAATAAATGACTTTGATGATAAACGAAAATTTGAAAAAACTATTTTAATTACACAGTGCTAGTCTAGTAGGAAAGACTAAAACCAGTAAGAAAAGAAAGAAAGTCGGGTGGGCGGACTTTATAAATCCCTACACCTCCCTAGCAATGCGAAAAGAGGAATTTCGATAATAGTTTGGAATAATTGGATTCGTTTCAGTTAATAAAGTACTTAGCTCCATCAAGTCTCATCAGGGCTTATTCCAAGGAAGAGTTGAAGACGTTGCATAGTGCTCTGTCTTCATGTATCGATGTGACAAAAATAGAAGGAGTAATTGCAGATTTATGAAATTTGGCACCAAGCTGTATTTGGTCATAGTTAAGAAAAATTTTAAATTTGGACCCAATCGGACCGCGGGTCTCGTAACCCCATGCAAATTATTCCGGGACCTCAATAATTCACCTGACTATAACACTGAATTGGCTCATTGTATATTTATGAAATTTAACATGTCATAATATTTCATTAATATCAGTTGCGGTGCAAAATTTCGACAGAATATAGCGAGTCCTTTTGGTACTTCCCACATAAAGGGTTTAAAGGACTTAAAAATAAATATATAAAGCACGCTCAAGAGTGGCGCTGAATTTCGACAAAAGTTTGTAAAGCGTAATAGGCTTTGCTGTGAGTAACTGTGTGCACAAATTTTGGGAGGAATTGTTTCAAGATCTTTGAACACAGTCCCCTAGAAGTCTTGAAAAATGGGGTTTTGGTCCAAATATCGTGCGACCCATCAAATTAAAGGGAATTTTGCGTAGATTACAAATATGGGAGAAAAACTTGAAGACTCAATAGGGAAAATGTCTGTATGTCATACGTCGGGACCATAGTAGTTTTTCGTAGCATTGTACTGTATTGTTTCGTTTTAAAAATTTAATGCATGTATTTGTCAGAAGAGTTTCCTTCGATGACTTCTAAAATAATATTTGCAATAATAATATTATTGTAAGGCACGTCATTAAACCTTTGTTTGTGTTGTTTGGACAATTTTTCCTGGTATGAAACACGCGAGCTTCTCGAATAATTTTGTCACTGGCTTCTTCAGATAAACAATCTTAAATTAAATAAATGTTTCCGGAAATAGAATTGTCAATATTTATATACCCACTGGCAAATTAAATTCACTAATAACATCGTAACCATGAATTAGTACACTACTGACATATAATATCATAATAAGCGCGCCAAATTAGTATCCTTGTTGCTATTAGGAACTCCTTAAATGCATTACAGTTAATTTTTTGTCGCAAGAAAATTTTAGTCCTAAAGCAAAAGTACCTTTTCGTAATTTTGTGCACGAATAATTGGAACTTTTATATTTTATTTTAAAGAGGATATGTATGACATTAATACAAGTTATTTTTGCGAAAAAAACTTAGATCTTTACGATTTTTTTCCGATGACATAAATATTTTGTTTTTTGCATTTTTCGACATAAAAACACCAAATTAAATGGATTTTTTTTTTAAATTTTCTCAAATATATTTTATAAATATGATTTTTTGTATTTTTAAGAATTATGTCAACTATCAGGCTCCCAAAAAGTTAAGGGTTTGTTCTACAAGTTAAATGAGATGGTTTTTGGATACTATCTAAAAACATTTTTAGACCTTAAGCAAAATAACTTTTTCAAAATTTTGTGCGCGAATAATTTTAACTTTTATATTTTATGTTTATAGAGGGCATATCATTAATAGTATCTGGCGAAAAAAAATTAGGGATCTTTACGATTTTTTTTTTCCGATGGCATACAATATTCAATATTTTTTGATTTTTCGGCATAAAAGCACCATATTAAAAGCGATTTTTTTTATGTTTTTCTCAACAATAATTTATATGTATGAATTTTTATATTTTTTAAGAATTCCGTCAGCTTTCGGGCGCAAAAAAAAATTATGGGGTTGATCAACACGTTAAGCGTTGGCGTCTGTTTTTGGAACACTCCTAAAAATTATATTCGAAAATAACGTTTTTAGACATACAAAAATATATATTTTTTTAAGTTTGTGCACTTTTATTTTACGTTTTTATAATTTTCATTTAATAGTAACAGTGCAGACATTGTTTTTGAAGAATAAAATTATAGGGATCTGTTCCAACTTATTTTTCTCATTCGAATTAAAATTGAAATTTTTTTCATTTTAACAAAAAATACGAATTGGCATTTTTGTATTATTACGAGTTCGATTTACTATCATATACAAAAAGTTTGGCTTAATTTCCCTAATAAACTAATTTTATACAGCTATTTTACAACATACATATGGTGAAATTCATGAAAAATGTCCTGCCTAAAAATAAAGGTTGTCCAATTTTGTTCAAATTTTGTTTATGAACAAATAATATATTCGCCACGTTTTGGAAATGTTCGTTGAATATTGGCAGCATGGGCGGTAGTCCAAAATTTACTCTTCAAGCCAAGGTGTTGTTGTTTGATTATTTCTTGTGCTTCAACCACCAAATATAAGAATATTTTGTGACACGAATGTTGAGGATTTTTTCATAGGCTTTCGAATGGTTGAATCGTTTCTCGCAAAAATTTGCAATCTGACCTCATAAACGCGAAAATAATCACAAAAAATTAATTTTCGCGGATTCGGATATAATTAATTTTTTTTCAAATATTTTTAGATTAATAAGCTGATTTTCCCCCATATGTGTGCAGATTTTCTAGATGGCGTTTTTTGACACTCCTGAGGAAATAATTTTTAAAAATTTCTCTATCTAAAAAAATTGGGTTTAAACATTTTAATATTTATATTTTGTTGTTTGGTCGTTATTAGACGTTCAGCTTTTGCATAAAAGTAACTTATGATACACCAATCTTATGATTTAATTCGCTTCCTTCCAAATTTGCTCATTTAACATGGTATTGCAAAAATAAATAAACAATGGATTTTTGCGGTGTTGGTCTTCATTAGATAATGAGTTTAAAAATTAATCCCAATTACAGCCTAGTGGACTTGATTTAAAAATTATTTCCTCAGGAGTGAAAATCAAGAAATTTTGTTTGGAACGCATATATTTATATATTAGAACAAAGTACATTTATAAATAAAATATATATTTACACACAAACAAAGTTATTGTTTAGAAATTTTTTCCAAATATATTTTATATAAAACCACCGACTGTATGATACCCTACACCTCCCTAACAATGCGAAAATGGGCATTGCGATGAGAATTTGGCAGTGTTCAGTGTATGTAATAAGAAAACTCTCTCTCTGCCGTATTTCATACTGATCGGATATAAAGTAAGGTCTCTACAGCGCTTACACGTCAAATCGGGTGTAACATATACTAGAGACTATGTTTAAATCTGAACCGATTTTCCCCGAATTTGGCTGATTTCCCTCCATATGTGTGCATATTTTCAAGATGGCGTTTTTTGATACTCCTGAGGAAATAATTTTTAATTCAAGTCCACTAGATTGTGACTGTGATTAATTTTTAAACTCATTATCTAATGAAGACCAACACCGCAAAAATCCATTGCTTATTTATTTTTGCAATACCACGTTAATTGAGCAAATTTGGAAGGAAGCGAATAAATCAAAAGATTAGTGTATCATAAGTTACTTTTATGCAAAAGCTGAACATCTAATAACGACCAAACAACAAAATATAAATATTAAAATGTTTAAACCCAATTTTTTTAGATAGAGAAATTTTTAAAAATTATTTCCTCAGGAGTGTCAAAAAACGCCATCTTGAAAATCTGCACACATATGGGGGAAAATCAGCTTATTAATCTAAAAATATTTCAAAAAAAATTAATTATATCCGAATCCGCGAAAATTATTTTTTTGTGATTATTTTCGCGTTTATGAGGTCAGATTGCAAATTTTTGCGAAAAACGATTCAACCATACGAAAGCCCATGAAAAAATCCTCAACATTCGTGTCACAAAATATTCTTATATTTGGTGGTTGAAGCACAAGAAATAATCAAACAACAACACCTTGGCTTGAAGAGTAAATTTTGGACTACCGCCCATGCTGCTAATATTCAACGAACATTTTCAAAACTTGGCGGATATATTATTTGTATATAGCACCATTCATAAACAAAATTTGAACAAAATTGGACAACCTTTATTTTTAGGCAGGACATTTTTCATGAATTTCACCATATAGTGTAGTTTATTTTTTTGGTCGATTTGCGTATACAACAATTGAATTTGGCGCCCTCTCGCGGTGTCAAAAAGAGGTAAATAAAAAAATATTGTTATTATTTATCTTAAATAAGATATAATGAGTACCAATTTTACCATTATTTGAGCCAGTACATTATTATCGATTTTTGTCAATGGGACAGAGCACTGTGCGGCGTCTCGTTGGCGCCGGAACAGCCAAAAGTAAAAATTTGGGATTAAATTTATCCACTTTTGTATACAGCACGCACAGCCTGTCGGGTGGGACGATTATTACTGCCTCTTAAATTTGCGACCATCGACTCAGAATTTCGGTAGTAAATGTTAATGATTTCCAAACGTTACACGCAAGTGATCTTTACCATGATGAAAATGTTGACTTCGACTAACGTCTTGACACTGAAAGACCATTAAAACTGTTTGATAGTGGATTGACATAAAGATACAAAATTGTTATATCCCTATTAGAAAACCCTTTACCTACATATTTTACATATGTAGTCGATATCTATATGTGTACCCATTTCCCCCAAATTTTGCAGCGTCCGTTCTTCAATCAATATACTTCACTCTGCGAAATTGCATAACGATCGGATGTTAAACAAGTAAAAGCGTTAAGTTCGGCCATGCCGAATCTTATATATCCTCCACCATGGATTGCATTCAATTTGATTACTGGAAAGATCTTTGGATATGAAGAAAATCATGAAACGATCCTTTTTGTTTAAGTAAATTGTTAAAGAACGAACGCTGCAATTTTAAGCCGCAAATTCTTTAGGCAAACTCTTCATCTTTGAGAGCTACGTCTACACGGGGACTACAACAAAATAAAATTTGATTTGCATAAATTTTATTTGAATAAATTCTTGCCAAAATAGAATATTTACAAACTCCAAAGTTTCATCTAAATTTCTTAGAAAATGAGGTAATTATGACTGAAATAATCCTTTTTGGAAGCGACATCTATAGGTGGACTATATTTCTAAAATTTGGCTGTGATGAATTCTTGTCCAAATAGGAAACAATCTGCAAAGTTTCTGCTAAATTGCTATAAAACAAGTAAGAAAGTTTCAGTCGGGTAAACCGACTAAGGTATACCCTCACTTTGTGGGTAATCTATATATATATATATAAAATTGTTGCGTGACTGGCTGACTGACTGACTGACTGACTGATTGACTGACTGATCAACGCCCAGGCCAAACGGCTGAAGCTAGAATCATGAAATTTGGTGGGTGGGTAGACCTTGGGACGTAGACGAGCAATAAGGCGGGATTTTTCGAAATTCGTACTATTAGCCGCACAATAGGGCAAAAAGGGATAAATATGGTACCACCGCCAAATCTAAACGAAATGAGCTAGAATCTTGAAATTTGGTATGAGGGTAGCCCCTAGGACGTAGACTCAGAAATTGGCAGGATTTTTTGAAATTCGAACATTTACGCACACAGTGGGGTAAAAAGTGATAAATGTGGTACATCAGCCAAACCCAAATGGCAAAAGCTAGAATCGTGAAATATTGTGTGATGGTAGACCTTATGAGGTAGACTCTGAAATTGGCAGGATTTTTCGTAATTCGAACATTTACGCACACAGTGGGGTAAAAAGGGAAAAATGGGATAAATGTAGTACAACAGCCAAATTCAAATGGCAAGAGCTAGAATCGTGAAATTTGGTGTGAGGGTAGCTCTTATGAGGTAGACTCTGAAATTGACAGAATTTTTCGAAATTCGAACATTTACGTACACAGTGCGGTTAAAAGGGAAAAATGTGGTACAACAGCCAAATCCAAATGGCAAGACCTAGAATCGTGAAATTTGGTGTGAGAGTAGTTCTTAGGACGTAAACAAGAACAAGGAGTGTTTTTTTTTTAAATTTAGAGGCACATTGGGACAGAAAGGTATAAATATGGTACCACCGCCAAATTTAAAGCCTAATATTAGAATGGTGAAAATTGAAGCGAGGGGTGTCTTTATGACAACTGATCGGGGTATTAAGTTTTTTTTGTATTCGTAGTTTTCGGGGCACAGTGGGGCAAAAAGTGTAAAATATAGTACAGTGGCTTAAAAATGTCAAACATGGATCAGTGGTTCCAGTGTAACTTTTGGAACATAAACTGGAGATTGGAAGTGATTTTTAGTAAATCTATCTTTAAGAGGCACAGTGGGACACGACGGGTTAATTATGGAGCATGGGAAAAAAGGGAACAATCTGCCAAAATTGGAACTTAAACATAAGATATGAAGAGTATATGGTTTTAGGAGCACTGCGGCCAAAAACGGTTAAATAGTGGAAATATGATTAAATATGTTACAATCGGGGAAAAAGGTTTAAGTACGCTAGCGTGGAGACACATTTTAAATACGAGTACGGTACAGTGAGACAAAAATTTCTTATATATGGTACAGTTGAATGGGGCACAGTTGTGCCAAAAGGGTTAACTATGGTACAGTGGGGTAAAAATAGTTATATGTATATGGTAAAGTGGGACATATGGGTTAAAAATGGTACAGTGGACCAAAAGCGTTAACTATTAAACAGTGGGGCAAAAATGTATTTACTACGATACAGTGGGACGAAAAGGGTTAAATATGGTACAGTGTGACAAAAATGGGTAACTATACAGTACAGTGGGACATAACTGTGTTAAATATTGTACAGTGGAGCACAGAGGGTTAAATATGGTACAGTGGGGCAAAAACTGTTAAATATGGTACAGTGAGACAAAGCGTTTAATATGACACAGTGGGGCAAAAAGGGTTAACTATGGTACAGTGGGGCAAAAACTGTTAAATATGGTACAGTGAGACAAAGCGTTTAATATGACACAGTGGGGCAAAAAGGGTTAACTATGGTACAGTGGGGCAAAAACTGTTAAGTATGGTACAGTGAGACAAAGCGTTTAATATGACACAGTGGGGCAAAAAGGGTTAACTATGGTACAGTGGGGCACAATTAGTTGAATATGGTAACGTGGGACAAAATGGGTGAAATATGGTACAGTGGGGCAAAACGCTTTAACAATGGAACAGCGGGAAAAAATGTGTTAGCAATGGTACAGTGGGACACAAATGGTTAAATATGGCACAGTATGACAAAAATGGTTACGGTGGGCACAAAAAGTAAAATATGGTAACGTGTAACAAAATGGGTTAAAAATGGTACAGTGGGGCAAAAAGCGTTAACTATGGAACAGTGGGGCAAACATTTATTTACTATGATACAGTGGGGCAAAAAAGGTTAAATATGGTATAGTGTGACAAAAATGGTTAACTATAGAGTACAGTGGGGCATAACTGTGTTAAATATTGTACAGTGGAGCAAAGAGGGTTAAATATGGTACTGTGGGGCAAAAACTGTTAAACATGGTACAGTGAAACAAAGGGTTTAATATGACACAGTGGGGCAAAAAGGGTTAACTATAGTACAGTGGGGCACAATTAGTTGAATATGGTAACGTGGGACAAAATGGGTTAAATATGGTACAGTGGGGCAAAAAGCTTCAACTATGGAACAGTGGGGGGAAAATGTGTTAGAATGGTACAGTGGGACACAAATGCTTAATAATGGTACAGTATGACAAAAATGGTTACAGTGGGCACAAATAGTAAAATATGGTAACGTGGAACAAAATGGGTTAAGTATGGTACAGTGGGGCAAAAATGTGTTAACTATGGTACAGTGGGGCAAAAATGGTTAAATATAGTGGACAAAATATAGTAGGACAAAAAGGTGTTAAATTTGATTCAGTGGACCCAAAAGGTTAAATATAGCACAGTGGGTCAAAAAGCGTACATTTAGTACAGTGGGTAGAAAATGTGGGACAAACATGGTTTTATATTGTACCAGGGTGTGAATGTAGGTATTGGAACATAAATTAGGGGAAAGTTGCTAACGTATGAACCAAAAAAAATTGTTTTTCAACGTCCAGAGGTACTGTGGGAAAAGGGATAAATATTGTACCATGATGTCAGGGTAACTCTTGGAACATAAACTAGAAATGAAACGAGGGTTCGTATTTTATATATAAAAGTAATCAACTCTTCTTCATTTTGCACCATATGTAATAATCATGTCATTTTGAAAGAACGAGGTATAACTATTTTACAGTACCCTACACAGAAAATAAATAAAAGATGGGGGCTGTGAAGCGCACCGGGTTAAAGCTAGTGTAATATATAACATTACACCAATAAATCTGTCAATTTGTGTGGGAGGTACCAGAAGGGGTTTTCCAAATACACATATTTTTCGGTAAACAGTACATTCTTAAATACATTGCATTGTGCTGAACTATAAGCGTTTGTGTGCACTGGTATATTAAAGTTACGAGCTATGTAATTTTGGTATGATTTGGTCATTTTGTGTGGGAGGTACAAAAAGGGGCGGGGTGATAACGCCCACTTTTTACAGGACTATAGGCACTACAACAGCATTACACTGTACAAAATTTCAAGTATTTGTATGCACTGGTATTAAAGTTACAAGCCGTTTACTTTGGTACAAAACGGGCCATTTGTGTGGGCGGTACCAAAAGGGGCTGTACAATGATGCCCATTTTTTACCGGACTATAGGCGCTACAAAAACATTATACTGTAGAAAATTTCAAGCATTTTTATGCACTTGTATTAAAGTTATAAGCAGTTAAATTTTGATGCAAAATGGTCCATTTGTGTGGGAGGTACCAAAAGGGGCATGCCAACTTCACCCATTTTTCTCGAGTTAATAGCGACTAATATACTAATATTATGTGCAGAATTTCAAAAGATTCGAATAAGTAGCATAGAAGTTATTAAAGAATCAATATTTCACTAAATTTTAACCCTTTGTGTGGGAGGTACCAGAAGGAGTAGACCAATATGGCCCATCTTCGAACTCATCCGGAGACTCCTTTCGGTTACTCCTTTCGAGAGTTATCGTGCGCACCAGCCAGCAGACACACAGACAGACAGACAGACAGACAGACAGACAGACGGACGGACATTGCTCATTCGACTTAAAATGACCCAAAACGGATTTCCTCCGAACATACTTAGGGTCTTAGATCACTCCTTCGATGTGTTACACTTTTTTCCGTAGCAAATGATATATACCCTCGTCACACTAAAGTGAGGGTATAAATATGGTATCTATGGCTCAAAAACCGTATTTTGGAGTGGCCTATATGGGTGAGCATATCAAAATATTGACCGATATGGCACATTTGCAATCCCAAACAGGCTGCAACTATAATTTCTACCAAATTTGATCAACCTAGCTCTATTATTACGGACTGTAGCCTGATTACAACAGACGGACATGGCTAAATCGTCTTAGAATTTTTCGACGATTAAGAATATATATACTGCATGGGGTCTCAGATCAATATTTAGAGGTGTTGCAAACGTACTAACAAAATTAATATACCCACATCCTATGGTGGAGGGCATAAAAAGTTTCTATAGCACTTTGATAGCAAATCGGAACGAATATATACACATATGGGGCTATATCGGATCTCAATAAATTGTTATCAAACATATCAATCTTCGTTTCTGTGTCAAGAAACTCCTCTCTGCCAATGTTTATAATGAATCGGATGTAAAATAAAGGAATTGTAGTACGTTGATGGCCAATCGGAAGGAACGTATATAGGGAAGCTATATCTAAATCTGAACCAATTTATATAAAATTTGACAGTGTTCAGTCTAGGATCAATTATTTCCTGTATGCCAAATTTGATAATGTTGAGATGTTAAATACGATTTTTATAGCGCTTAGATGCCAAATCGGAGGTAAATATATATGTTCAGATTTAGCTATAAATCTGAACCGATTTTCTTCAATGTTGGAAATCTTCGTTTCTGTGTTAAGAATCTGCCCTCTTCAAAATCTTATAATTATCGGATCAAAAAAAGCTTCATTGACACGTCGTTAACAAATCGGAAAGAATTTATACACGGGGGGCTATATCTACATCTAAACCGATTTCTTTCAACTTTAACAGTGTTTCTTATGGTAATCGTCGTTTCTGTATCAAATAACTCCACCTATAGATGTCGCTCCAAAAAAGGTTTGTTTAAGCCACAAGCACTAAATTTTCTAAGCAATTTAGCTGAAATTTGCAGCTTGTATTCTATTTTGGCAAGAATTCATCTCAAAAAAATGTATACAAATCAGTTTAAATTTTGATGTAGTCCCGAGTCGCCCCCAAATATGCTAATTTAAGACATAAATAACACATTTTGCAGATGAAGAGTTTGGCTAAAGAATTTGGGGCGTAAAATTTGGCTAAAAATTGCAGCGTTCGTTTTTTAACAATTTGGTTAAACGAAAAGGATGGTTCCAAGATTTTTTCCATATCCAAAGATTTTTCCAGTAATAGAATTGAATGCAATCCGTGGTGGAGGGTAGTTTTTGTGGTATAGAGCTCCAAACATACCTATCTCAAGGAAATTTTCTCAAAAATTACTATTTGTTATCCTAACACCTTTAAGTATTTTGTTGGTTTTAATACCAATGAAAACCTCTGCTACTCCTCGTCAGGGTTGCGAATGAAATATATATCTCCTTTTGGGGGAAGGAGGTGAAAATATGAAAATATCTTTAATCCTTGAATATCCTGACAAATATCAATTCACGCCCCTTGCTTTTTGTGGTACTAAAGGGTCAAACTATTATGAACTGACTATTAAAAACTCACAATGGAACCTTGATGGACCTAAAAGATATTGCAATTTTATTGAGTCAATATTATAATTTTTCTTGTATATTTTTATTTAGAATTTTAGATTCGTCGGCTGGACCGATTGATGTTATTTTTACACATTATATTTATATTATCAATGTGAGTCAGGATGCAATAGGTGACGCTGTATTCAAGTTATTAACAAATTGCTCATTTATGGACCAAAATGGCTGATGTTCGTGAAATAGGTTGGCCTAGTATTAAGAAAGAGAATCACAAAATTTGGATTCAATTGTTGACGGAACCGTCAAAATATGGAATGTTTTTCAATTATAATACAAAAACATCCCACATTTACATAAAGCTCCAACTATCGGGTCCAATAGCTATTATTCACTTTGTATACCCTGCACCATAGGATAGGGGTATATTCATTTTGTCATTCCGTTTGTAACACCACTCAATATTGATCTGAGACCCCATAAAGTAATATTTTTAATCGTCGTCAAATTGTAAGACGATTTAGCCTTGTCCGTCTGGTGTAATCAGGCTACAATCTAGAATACTTGAGCTAATTTAGTACATATACTTCTTATATCTGCAGGTATGTTGGGATTGAAAACATCGGCAATATCGGTCCAATTTTGGATATAGCCCCCATACGAGTATATGGCATCTCCCCGATTTGGCTGATTTTACTTGTTGGATATAGCCCTAATATAAAGCATCTCACCGATTTGACTTCTTAACATCAAAGAGACCACAAATGTCAACTGATAGGGCTGAGAATTGGTAACTGGGGTTTATACTCGGAATCTATCCGGAATCCTTCCCACGAACAACGGTAGTCACATGTCCATGTTTTGATATATCCCCCGTTGACTTCGTAACGCCACCAAGAACCTCAACGAACTTTCAACGAATTGGGATGACATTTGGTATAATTAGTTTTTTAGTACCCGTAACAATTCACTTGCGATCCATGGTGGAGGGTATACAAGATTCTGCATGGCTGAACTTAATCCCTCTTTACTTGTTTCTATATGAGTTTTTTACAGTCAGTTCATAATAGTTTGACCCTTTAGTATAAAAAAAAATAAGGACATGAATTAAATTAAAAATTTCATTTCGAAACATTCAAGAGAAGTAGCAGAGCTTTTAATTGGTATACAAATCTTCAAAATACGTAGAGCCGTTAAAAAGATATGGGTAAATTATGAAAATTGAAGGGGTCATTTTTTGAATTGGTCGATCTGCTTTGGAATTACCCCAAAATAAACTTATCTGACTTCTTTAACATTTATATTATGAATATTATTAAAACAAAAGCTTCATATCGAGTTTCAAATCGTCTTGTCATGTCTACACATTTTCATTTATTCAAGTCCAAATTCTCTGATTTACTTCTTCAACAAAAGGGGTGCGGCGAAGGGTGTGGCTACTGGAGCGGCGGCGTAGGTGGAATAAGCGGCAGGGAAGGCAGCAGAATGGGCAATGGTATGGGCATTGTAGCTGGAGGCATAGGGAGCAACATAAGCGGCACTACCGACAACAGCAGGAGCTCTATAGGTCAAAGGAGCAGAATAAGCCAATGGAGACGAATAAGCAGAGTAAGCCAAAGGAGCCGAGTAAGCTGAATAAGCCAATGGAGCCGCGCTATAAGCCAAAGGAGCAACCACACCGGGTTTGGCGGCAGCAACAGCCAAGACAGCGAAGAAGCAAACAGCGATCTGGAAATTGTTGTCAAAAAATTAGCAACTTGTATCCTTAAGGAAGTTGGAATTATGAATACTTACAAATTTGAACATTTTGTTTAGTTTTGGGGTTTGTGTGATGGGCAATTTGAAATTGATACCAAATTTGCCGCTGCTAAAGTCTTTTATACACAGTTTAGTTCAACGATTTCTGGGCGTCATTGACTTCATTAACTATGCGTAACATGAAATGTTTAAGGTTGTTATGCTTTACAAAACCTGAGCACAGCAATTGTTTAGCTTATGGATATTGCTACGCTTCAGTCGTCTTATATATTTTTTATGAAAATCATCTAAGAATTTTGGTAGTAAACAATTAGGTCAACAATTAAGTCAGATCGAAGTACATAATCTAGGCAAAGGACAGCACGTGATCACTTTATGGTCAACAATCGTGCGAGAGTTTATACACGCTGAAAAAAAATCGCTTCTGTAGTATATTGTCCCAAACATAAACGGCTTGAAACATACATATGTTTAGGATACACTCTAAACACATAATTTTTAGCACACACAAAAATTATATATTTGGGCAGATGTTGTCCTACACAAATTTTTGTTTACATCCCAATATGTTTTTATTTGGGACTATTATTTCCGCAACAAATATTTATTTGCATTTAAGTGTTCAGAAAATACCTAAATTGTGTTAAATTTTTCAGTAATTTAATGTAACATTTTTAAAAACTTTAAAAATTAAAAATGTTAATAAAAATAATAATAATTGAAATCGTATAATATGGGATCAATATAAATTACTTGGACGATTGACAACTAATGATGATTTGGAATACACAGAAATATTAAATGATTGATTTAAAGCAGAAGTTAATGCTGCATATGGTATCATAACTGGGAGGTACAATTTGAATCCAAGAAAAAATTTAAACTGAAATTCGAAAAAGTCCACAAAAGTTTTGGATTTTTATTTTAAATAAAATATATTTAGAAAAATCCTAAACAATAATTTTTTTGTAAATAAAAATACATTTTATTTGAGAAATTTAGTTTGCAAATATATTTTGTTGTAATATATTAATATATGCGTTCCAAATACAATTTATTGATTTTCAAATAAAATTAATTTGCTAAGAAATATATAATACTAGCTGGACCCGGTCCACTTCGTTGCCCCAGACTTCAGATTTCCGATGACGTTAATTTTTGGACTAATTACGTAGACTGACGCCAAATATATATGCACATAATTACATTGATCTCTCTAACAAATTGCTCAAGATATATCAAACACAAAATTTAATTGGCTTATATGGGCGGGGCCACTCCCATTTGTCCGACCCCGCCCATTTTTGGACCAAGCACGTAGACTGCCACCTAATATATATGCACAAAATTAGAGTAATCTCGCTAATAATTTGTGCGAGTTATGTCAATTTCAAAATTGGGTTTATACTGGCGGGACCACGCCGATTGGTCCAATCCCGCCCATTTTTGCACCAACCAATTAGACTACCACCTAATACATATGCAAAAATTACAGCACTCTGGCTAACAAATTGTGCAAGATATGTCAATTTAAACTCTTTGTTTATATGGGCGGGGCCACGCCCATTCGTCCAATTCCGCTTATATTTGGACAAATCACGAAGACTACCACCAGATACATGGCACAAAATTACAGCACTCTCGCTAACAAATTGCGTACGATATCTCAATTTCAAAATTTGGCTTATAGGGGCGGGGCCACGCCCATTGGCCGATCCCGCCCATTTTTGGACTAATTGAGTAGACCACCACCTAATACATATGCACAACATTACAGCACTCTCGCTAACAAATTGTGCAATATATATCAATTTAAAAATTTGGTTTATAAGGGCGGGGCCACGCCCATTGGTCTAATCGCGCCCATTTTTGGACCAATCACGAAGACTGCCACCAGATACATATGCACAAAATTACAGCTCTCGCGCTAACAAATTGTGCAAGATATCTCGATTTCAAAATTTGGCTTAAAGGGGCGGAGCAACGCCCAGTAGTCCGACCCCGCCTATTTTTGGACCAATCACGTAAGTCGCCAAAGATATATATAAACAAAATTACAGCTCTCTCGCTAACAAATTGTGCAAGATATCTCAAATTCAAAATTTGGCTTATATGGGCGGGGCCACGCCCATTGGTCCGATCCCGCCCATTTTTGGACCAATTAAGTAGACTACCACCTAATACGTATGCACAATATTACAGCACCCTCGCTAACAAATTGTGCACTATATGTCAATTTAAAAATTTGGTTTATAAGGGCGGGGCCACGCCCATTGGACCTATCCCGCCCATTTTTGGACGAATCACGTAGACTGCCACCAGATACATATGTACAACATTACAGCACTCTAGTTAAACAATTGTGCAAGATATCTCAATTTCAAAATTTAGCTTATATGGGCGGGGCCACGCCCATTCGTCTGATTCCGCCCATTTTTGGACCACGTAGGTTGACAACAGATATATTTACCCATAATTACAGCTCTCTCGCTAACAAATTGTGCAAGATATCTCAAATTCAAAATTTGGCTTATATGGGCGGGGCCACGCCCATTGGTCCGATCCCGCCCATTTTCTGACCAATCACGTAAGTCGCCAGCAGATATATATACACAAAATTACAGCTCTCTTGCTAACAAATTGTGCAAGATATCTCGATTTCAAAATTTAGCTTAATGGGGCGGGGCCACGCCCATTAGTCTGACCCCGCCCATTTTTGGACCAATCACGTAGACTGCCTCCAGATATATATAAACAAAATTACAGTTCTCTCTCTAACAAATTGTGCAAGATATCTCAAATTCAAAATTTGGCTTATATGGGCGGGGCCACGCCCATTGGTCCGATCCCGCCCATTTTTGGACCAATCACGTAGACTGCCACCAGATACATATGTACAAAATTGCAGCACTCTCACTAACAAATTGTGCAAGATATCTCAATTTTAAATTTTGTCTTATGTGGGCGGGGCCACGCCCACTTCATATATCGAAAATTCAAGTACCCTATTTTCACCACGCCCCACACATGTACATTCTGTGAAAATTTCAAGAAGATCGGTTCAGCCGTTTAGACGTCTATACGGTACAAACAAACCAACAAACAAACAAACCAACAAACAAACAAACAAACACACATTCTTCTTTATATATATAGATAGATTTAAAAATTTGTGTTCCAAATATATTATATTTCGGTATATTATCAAAAAAGGCGATTTTGCCCCGTGTATTAAAAGAGTAAATCAACAAATTGTTGAAAGTCAATATTTTTGATGACACATTTATCGTATACTGTAGGATAGTCTGAACCGGTTTAATAGACTTTAATATATTGAGTCTGTTTAAGGAATTCCAATCATATTACATCAATTCGACTAAAATTTGGTATGTAGAAAATGCTAAAATCAATGAATATCATTAACCTAATTAATCCATTGAAATAGTAAAATTATCTATAAATAATTAGAATATAAACCTAAATTGCCTTATTTCAGCCCAAGCAATCGTTAGTTATTTTGGTTTTATATTCTCAAGATATGAAGCTGATTAAATCCAAATGTTTTAATTTCAGCCCAATCAGTGGATATTTGAAAGAAAACAAGTAAAAGCGTTAAGTTCGGCCATGCCGAATCTTATATACCCTCCACCATAGCTTGTGGATAACATGCTATGGTAGCATGTGACCTCACAAAATAACTCGAACCTAAAGAAAATAACACCGAAAAACCAAAAATAAAATATAGTAGATGCGAACAGTAGGAATCACAACAAGTTAGGGGCTATATATGCGAGATATATCTAAATATGGACCCATTTCGACCATTTGCAATCCCAAACAACCTGCAACTATAAGAAATATTTATACCAAATTTTATCAACCTAGCTCTATTATTACGGACTGTAGCGGGATTACAACAGACGGACGGACGGACATGGCTAAATCGTCTTAGAATTTTACGAAGATTAAGAATATATGTACTTTATGGGATCAATATTTAGAGGTGTTATAAACGGAGTGACAAAATGAATGTACCCCCCATCCAATGGTGGAGGGTATAAAAATCGGAAAGAACGTATGTTTGGGGGAAATACGGGTATTAAACATGGGCCTATGACGACAATTGTTCGTGTTCACAGTTCGGGATATAAGTTATCTCAAATTCGTGAACATAGTTCTGGGTATAAGTTAACTAAAACCAACCTTCAGTCAGCTCAATTATTATATTTTAAAACCAGTAAGGAAAGACAGATCGACTATATAATACCCTACACCTCCCTAACAATGCGAAAACTCTCTCTGCCGAATTTCGTACTGATCGGATATAAAACAGTTTCTACAGCGCTATATGGGGGCTATATCTAAATCTAAACCGATTTTTCCTGAATTTGGAGGCGTTCATACATGTATTAAGAAAACTCTCTCTGTTGAATTTGTACAGATCGGATATAAAATACGGGTTCTACAGCGCTTACATGTCAAATCGGGTGAAACATATATATGGGGTCTAAATCTGAAACGATTTTCCCTGAATTTGGCAGCGTTCATACTTGTAATAAGAAACCTCTCTCTTTTAAATTTCGTACTGATCGGATATAAAATACGGGTTCTACAGTGCTTACATGTCAAATCGGGTGTAACATATATATGGGGGCTATATCTAAATCTGAACGGCTTTTCTTCGAATTTGGTATTGTTCATTCATTTAATAGAATAACTCTCTCTGCAAGATTTCGTACTGATTTTATATAAAATACAATTTCAACAGCGCTTACATGTCAAATCGGAGGCACATATATATGGGAGCTATATGTAAATCGGAAACGATTTTAACCAAATTCAATAGGGACCGTCCTTGAGCCTAAAGAAAGATATGTACAAAGTTTCGTTGAGATCGGACCGTCGGACAGACAGACGGACATAGCTAAATCGACTCAGAAAGTGATAAGAAGTCGATCGGTATAATAAACTATCTCTTCTCCATTTGGGTGTTACAAACAAATGCACAAAGTCATAATACCCTGTACTACAGTGTGGCGTAGGGTATAAAAACATTACATTATATAGCAATATAGATGCAAAAGTGGTATCACATAAAAATTTTATGATCAAATAAAACGAACGAAAGCACAATAAATCATGTTTGATCAGGTTTAAATCAAGCATTTATCAGGCTTAAATCAAGCCTAATCAGGCTTAAAAAGCATTAAAATGAAGAAAGTACGTGCGTGATTCAATTACTTTGTACTTGGTATTTTGAAAATCTCTTCTTGCAGTACTTTTGACACCGCTATGGCTTGATTCAAGTACGGATTACACTTTATACCCTCACTTTAGTGTGACGAGGGTATATATCATTTGCTACGGAAAAAAGTGTAACACATCGAAGGAGTGACCTAAGACCCCAAGTATGTTCAGCGGAAATCCGTTTTGGGTCATTTTAAGTCGAATGAGCAATGTCCGTCCGTCTGTCTGTCTGTCTGCTGGCTGGTGCGCACGATAACTCTCGAAAGGAGTAACCGATTGACGTCAAATTTCGTATGTGGTAATATTTTTTTCTATCTCCGGCTAAGTTCGAAGATGGGCCATATTGGTCCACTCCTTCTGGTACCTCCCCCACAAAGGGTTAAAATGTTGTGAAATATTGATTCTTTAATAACTGCTATTATACGTATTCGAATCTTCTCAAATTCAACACATAGTATAAGTTTGTTAGTCGCAACTCGAGCAAAATGGGCGAAATTGCCACGCCCCTTTTGGTACCTCCCACACAAATGCACCATTTTGCACTAAAAGTTAAAAGCTTATAACATTAATACCAGTGTCTAGAAATACTTGAAATTTTGTACAGTGTAATGCTTTTATAGTGCCTACAGTCCAGTGAAAAATGGGCGTTATTGCCGCGCCCCTTTTGGTACCACCCACACAAATGCACCATTTTGCACCAAAAGTTAACAGCTTATAACATTAATACCGGTGTATAAAAATACTTGAAATTTTGTACAGCGTAATGTTTTTATAGTGCCTACAGTCCATTGATAAATGGGCGTTATTGTCACGCCCCTTTTGGTACCTCTCCCACAAAGGTACCATTTTGCACCAAAAGTTAACAGTTTATAACATTAATATCAGTATATACAATTACTTGAAATTTTGTACAGTGTAATGCTTTTATAATGCCTATAGTCCAGTGAAAAATGAGAGTTATCACCACGCCCCTTTTTGTGCCTCCCACACAAAATGGCCACAATTTAATATCTCAACGTTAATATACCAGTCCATATAAACGGTTACAATTCGGCACAGTGCAATGTATTTAAAGTATCTACTGTTCAGCGGATTTTTTTTTATATTTTTCATTTTTCTTCCGACTGGAAACAAAGTTTTCATTTAAAAGTTTAATCGTTATCAACTATATTTTTTGGATATTCTCGATATGTACTAGAATGTTCTATATTTGAACGATAAAACGGCTAAATGCAAAGAGTGGTTCCAACCGGATGAAAAATTACAAATATGCTAAATCCGAGGTCTAATAATCATGGACCCTACACTGGGCCTTTTTTGATATGTCTGAATCGAAAGAAAATATATTTGAAACACATTTTTTTAAATATTATATATTTTTGAGCAAACAAATTTTATTTTAAAATCAATAAAATTTATTTGGAACGCATATTTTAATATATAATACACTTTCAAAACATTTTTCTCAAATAAAAAATGTGTTTAAATACAAATAAAACAACTGTTTATGAATTTCTCCAAACAAGTTTTGTTAAAAAAAGCTTTCCAAACATTACAGAAATTTGTTCGAAGTTCTTTTTTAATTTTTATCCCCTCATCATAGAGAGGAGGGTATATATCATTCGCTACTAGCCAAAAGTGTAACGCATCGTCCGTCCGTCTGTCTGTCTGTCTGCTGGCTGGTGCGCACGATAACTCACGAAAGGAGTTACCGATTGACATATTTGGTATGCGGTATTATTTTTCTCTATTTCGGCTAAGTTCGAAGATGGGCCATATTGGTCCACTTCTTCTTGTACCTCCCCCACAAAGGGTTAACATGTAGTGAAATATTGATCCTTTAATACCTTCTATACTTCTTTCTCGAATGTTCTGGAATTTCACACATAGTATTGGTTTGATTAAGCTGATAGTCGCTAACACGTCAAGAAAATGGGCGAAGTGGCCGCTCTTTTTTTTGTACCTCCCACACAAATGAACCATTTTGCACCAAAAGTAAACTGCTTATGGCTTTAATATAAGTTCATACAAATACTTGAAATTTTGTACAGTGTAATGCTTTTACAGTGCCTACAGCCCAGAGAAAAATGGGAGTTATTGGCAAGCCCTTTTGGTACCTCCCACACAAATGGACCTTTTTGTACCAAAAGTTAACAGCTTTTAACTTTAATAGCTGTGCATACAAATACTTGAAATTTCGAAAAGTATAATGCTCTTATAGTACCTACAGTCCAGAGAAAAGTGGGCGTTATTGGTACGCCCCTTTTGGTACCTCCCACACAAATAAAACATTTTGTACCAAAAGTTAGCAGCTTATAACTTTAATACCAGTGCATGTAAGTACTTCACATTTCGTACAGTGAATTGCTTTAAAAGTACCAAGAGTTCACAGAAAAGTGTGCGTTATTGGCACGCCCCTTTGGTGCCTCCCACACAAATGGGCCATTTTGAACCAGATGTTAACAGATTTCAACTTTAATACCAGTGAATATAAATACTTCACATTGTGTACGGTGTAATGCTTTTACAGTATCTAGAGTCCAAAGAAAAGTGACCGTTAAATTTACGAATATTTTTTTGAGACTAAAGGTGAGGGGATTCAAAAGTCGGTTTACCCGACTGAACTTTCTTGCTTGTTCATTGGCAATTTAAAATGACATAAGTACCAATAACTTTTGTTTTAAAGCACTCATTTTGAATTTCTATTTATTTCAAGTCCTCATTTGTCAGATTATACCATTTCAATTAAAACGGAAATTTTACGAATATTTAAAATTTCTGAAAAAATTAACATTGAATTACCGAACTTCTGAATGCTTAAATAAAAAAAAATTAGGACGGAAACAAAGATTTGTTTAGAACAACATCTTCCCAAATATATAATATTTTTGTGAGTCAAATATAATATATTTCGAGTGTACCCTAAACATTTAGATATTTCAAGCAGAATATGTTTGGCACAATATACAACAGAAGCGAATTTTCTTTCAGCGTGTATAAAGTATATATATTCGTACATTGATCGTCATAAAATTCTAAGACGATTTAGCAGTGGCCGTCTGTCCATCGGTCTTATGACTTCACCCAACAATTTGAATAATTGAGCCGGATATTTGCAATTTAATACAAATATGTACTTCTTCAACCTACCCATTTGACTTGTAACAGCAGATTGATAATTTGACATTAATAATACTCAGAACCATTCACACTAAATACGGACGTCGTATGTTCATATTTTAATATACTTATACTCGTAGCACCCACATACTCGTAAATCAACCTCCCGATTTGACCCTTATCACTATATTACTTCCATATTTCCACCCGTTTTTATGAAGATTTTATTTTAGAAATGTTAAATTTTTCTCACAAAATAGGATTTCTCGCAATATCGTCGAAACCGCTGAACGGATACAAAAAATTATATTAGAAGAAATGAAGAGTACCTAATTTTGATCATTTACCAATCCTGAACCAATTCGTATAATTTATTCTTAATTTAGAGTGAGAATTGCATCCAATCCAATGAAACTCCTCCCCCACAAACTTTTTGTGAAATATTGATTCTTTAATACCTTATATTCCAATTACTCGAATCTTCTAAAATTGCAAACGTTTGCATTAGTTTGTTAGTCGCTAACACATCAAGAAAAATGGGCAAAGTGTCAACTACCTTTTTGGTACCTCCCACACAAATGGACCATTTTACACCAAAAGTTAACAGCTTATAACTTTAATACCAAGGCATATATATGCTTGAAATTTTGTACAGTGTAATGCTTTTACAGTGCCTAGAGTCCAAAGAAAAGTGCGCGTTATTGGCACGCCACTTTTGGTACCTCCCACACAAATGGACCATTTTGCACCAAATGAAAACAGCTTTTAACTTTAATACCAGTACATACTTTTACGTTATTAAATGCAATTTAAACTGATAATAATTTAATTAAACCAAAAACATAAATTGACGAATATTTGTTTGTGACTCAAGGTGAGGGGATTCGTAAGTCGGTTTACCCGACTGAACCTTCTTACTTGTTTTTATTTTAAATTTCTTATAAAAAAAGTATTATAAAAAATAGTAAATTTGTTTAAAACACGTAGCTAGCCGTTAAAAAATAAAACAAATATTTCCATCTCAGTCCTAAGATAGAGGATTTTTATAAAAAAATGTACCAAAATTTTCATACGCCCATAATTATCACCTTAGAGAGAGGAGGGTATATATCATTTGCTAAGAGCCAAAAGTGTAACACATCGAAGGAGTGACCTAAGACTTTAAGTATGTTCGTCGGATATCCGTTTTGGTTAATTTTAAGTCGAATGAACAATGTCCGTCCGTCTGTCTGTCTGCTGGCTGGTGCGCACGATAACTCTCGAAAGGAGTAACCGATTGACTTCCAATTTGGTACGTGGTAATATTTTCTTCTATCACCGGCTAAGTTCGAAGATGGGCCATATTGGTCCACTCCTTCTAGTACCTCCCCCACAAAGGGCTAACATTTAGTGAAATATTGATTATCTCATAACTTCTATACTACTTATTTGAATCCTCTGAAATTCTACACATAGTATTAGTTTATTAGTGACTATTACCTCGAGAAAAGTGGGCGAAGTTGCCACGTCCCTTTTGGTACTTTCCACACAAATGGACAATTTTGAGCCAAAAGTTAATACCTTAGAACTATATTACCAGTACATACAAAAACTTGAAATTGTGTACAGTGTAATGCTTTTATAGTACCAAGAGTCCGTAGAAAAATGGGCGTCATTGGCACGCCCCTTTTGGTAACCCCCACACAAATGGACCATCTTGTACCAAAAGTCCATAGAAATACTTGAAATTTTGTACGGTGTAATGATTTTACAGTACCTAGAGTCCAGAGAAAAGTGACCGTTATTGGGACGCCCCTTTTGGTACCTCTCACACAAATGGATCATTTTGTACCAAAAGTAAACAGCTTTTGCCTTTAATACCAGTAAATAATTATTAAATGCAATTTAAATTGATAATAATTTAACTAAAACAAAAAATAAATAAATTTACTAAAATTTCTTTAGTCGGTACCCGACTGAACTTTCTTACTTGTTTTTTTTTTTTTAATTCCTTATTCTTTTTCTGCAAACTTCAAAGTATATGTATGCGTAGACGTTTCACCAACATCGGAGAAAAGAGCCAAATTTTGTGTGATTACTTTATATGAAATTAATCAGAAATCGTAAAAACAAATTTCAAAAATTTCATTCATCTTAATTTTTGAATCGAGACATTTTGGCCAAACCTTTTTCCCATCCATATAACTAATTACCTATTTTATTTAGGGTTCCCCAGAGATTTTTCTTCAATCTTTTTAAAAATGTGTTTGCATTTTTTGCGAATTAATACTTTTATGATATTTTTGTCAAAAACCCATGTTTTCCTCTAAGTGTTTTCTTCTAATGTCATTATTTCGAAAAACTTTTGGAGAACATTTCAATAATTTGTTAGTTAAAACCTATCAGTTAATTTAGGAAATCAAACAAATTTACCAACCCCCGCAAGTTATAAAATAATAATAAGTACACTAATAAATCGAATATTCAATGTTTATAGACTTACTTAATTAGCTACACCGTAGAAGAGGCCGTCCAAGAAACACATGGATACGCTGCACTAAGAATGAATTGGAATCAACCCAAATACCCTGGAAACATGCAAAAACACTGGCCAACGATAGAGTAAGATAGAGAGAGCTTGTCGATTCCCTATGTTCACTTTGAACCTTTTACAATTGTTTTAACTCAGTTGTAAATAAAGGACATATATATATATATATATATTGTATATTAGCTACAACTTTTTAAATCACACATCGTTTTATTCGGAATGGTCCCATCCCACAATAGACCACAAAGCTCTTAAAAGAAAAGATGGAAGTTTTCGTTTGAGCAGAAAATGATGTATGTATTATTGACATGCGATTTCCAATAGCTTCGATATCCTGTTTATAGCAAGAACTATCTAGCTCTTGAAAAAAGCCATTCTACCGCAACTTTCACCTCTTTTTCCGCCGTGCTCATTTCAAGTTTATTTCCAATTAGAACTTTAATTCATTGATTTTTGCCATTGCCATTGCATTCCGCACTGCTATTTCATCATCTAATTTGCCGTCATATGCAATGTATTTCATTTTTTGCAATTCCTATAAATTCAGCTAGATCACTAACCATCAACCGAGGGTCATCCAATACCATTTTGTGTGTTTTTACCATTTCTGGCATTGACAACTTAATTGGTCGTACGGCCCCTTTTAAACTCTACCACCCAATATTTTATAGTTGTAAACGAAGGAACAGAATCCCCCATATTGGTTGGACTGACACCTTTCAATTAAGGTATTAGTAAGTACTATCGGTGACCAATTTTTCCCATGTTTACAAATTCACTGAGATCGTTTATTTTTGAGGGCTCAAAAAAAACAATGTCTATTTTTACGAAAGTATTTTTTTTTTCAATCTACTACGCCATCTGTATGTCAGATCGGTTAACCGCTCTTGTAGTTATACGGATGGGACAAAAGGACCGTTTGACCCAAATTTCAAAATTCAACACAATCCAACTCCGACAGTCCTTAAAAAATTTAAAACAATTGCGAAAAACTTCCCAGCGTTACCCGGGGAAAACGATTGTTTAAGGAAATAATTTTTTTATCCCCTCACTCAGAGGATGGTATATATCATTTGCTACGAGCCAAAAGTGTAACTCATCGAAGGAGTGACCTAAGACTCAAAGTGTGTTCGGCGGAAAACCGTTTTGGGTCATTATCTCCTCACCTTAGGAAGAGGGTATATATCATTTACTACGAGCCAAAAGTGTAACACATCGAAGGAGTGACCTAAGACCTTAAGAATGTTCGGTGAAATCCGTTTTGAGTCATTGTAAGTCATTTGAGCAATGTCCGTCCGTCTCTCTGTCTGCTGGCTGGTGCGCTCGACAACTCTCGAAAGGAGTAACCGATTGACTTCAAATTTCGTATGCGGTAATATCTTTCTCTACCTCCGGCTAAGTTCGAAGATGGGCCATATTGGTCCACTCCTTCTAGTACCTCCCCCACAAGGGTTAACTTTTATTGAAATATTGATTCATTAATATCTTCTATACTACTTACTCGAATCTTCTGAAATTTCACACATAGTATTAGTTTGGCTACCCCCTTTTTGGTACCTCTCACACAAATAGACCATTTTGCACCAAAAGTGTATGGCTTTAATGTCAGTTCATACAAATACTTGAAATTTTGTACAGTGTAATGCTTTTATAGTGCCTAGAGTCCAGAGAAAAGTGGGCGCTATTGGCACGCCCCTTTTGGTACCTCCCGCACAAATGGACCATTTTGCACCAATAGTTACCAGCTTATAACGTTAAAACCAGGGCATACAAATACTTGAAATGTTGTACAGTATAATGCTTTTATAGTACCTAGAGTCCAGAGAAAAATGGGCGTTATTGGCACTCGACTTTTGGTACCTCCCACACAAATGGACCAGTTTACACCAAAATTTAACACATTTCGACTTTAATACCAGTGAATATAAATACTTGAAATCGTGTACAGTGTAATGTTTTAATAGTGCCTATAGTCCACAGAAAAGTGGGCGTTATTGGCACGCTCCTTTAGGACCTCCCACACAAATGGACCATTTTGTACCAAAAGTTACCAGCTTATAAATTTAATACCAGGGCATACAAATACTTGAAATTTTGTGATTTTATAGTACCAGAGAAAAATGGGCGTTATTGGCACGCAAGTTTTGGTACCTCCCACACAAGTGGACCATTTTACACCAAAAGTTAACACATTTTAACTTTAATACCAGTGAACATAAATACTTGAAATTGTGTACGGTGTAATGCTTTTATAGTATATAGAGTCCAGAGAAAAGTGACCGTTATTGGCACGCCCCTTTTGGTACCTCCCACACAAATGGACCATTTTGTACCGAAAGTTAACAGCATTTAACTTTAAGTCCAGTTCATACTTCAAAGTTATTAAATGCAATTCGAATTGATAATAATTTAATTAAAACAAATAATAAATAAATTTACGAATATTTTTGTGGGACTCAAGGTGAGGGGATTCATAATTCGGTTTACCCGACTGAACTTTCTTACTTGTTTATGATTTCAGATGATCCATCACCGAGTTATGACGGACACCGCAAATCAACTTTTTCCAAATAATTGCTGCCGATGCCATATTTTTTTAAGTTTCTTCATGAAATTTTTACACAATATACTTCGAAAGTTATACAATAATATACCAAGATTTTAACTGTGTCGTCACAAAAAAATTTGCCGTTTTTGCTCGAATTAACGTTACCCCCTTCACACGGTAAAAGCCTCATTCTAACACGGTATAGTAAAACATTTGTTTGTTGTGTGTTGTACACGAATTTTTTTAAAATATTTTTTAACATTCATGCGAAGTCGAATAGGTTACAGCAATTTTCTGACCATAACGTTGTCTGTGCCAAATTTAAACAGGATTGGTCCTCATATGCTACCTGTTTTTTGTTTAGAACATTGCAACATTGCCTACAAACCTCCAATGAAGCTAATTATAAACGTGGGCTGCTTTAAAACCGATCGTGTGGGTACATCGATTTTATTGTAGAATAATATGGTTTCTCTATAGCATAGACTCAAATCGACCATTAATTTTAATCTACAACATTTGAAAAGAAAAACGCGTAAAATTCTAACGTCTTTCTTCATAGAAAGTTATGGAAGGTTTATTGAACTGTTTTTCAACGTTAAATTTCAAACCTTCCATAACTTTTTATAAAAAGGCTCTAATGTTTCCCTGTACGAAAGCTTGGACAATTTAGCTTCACCCATATATTAAATATCCACCGGTAAAAATTTAATCTCTTTTAAACTTAATTTAAAGACAAATTATTAATTTGATCTAATTTAGAAACATCTTACATTCTCTTCTTCTAAGTTGTTTGCTACTTCCCACAAAGGTGATTGTATTATGATCATACAAAATCCCTGGTAAAACGAATCGGACTAAATTAAAGCAATAATAATGGGATCAACCGTAGAGCATTGTAAAGCATGACAACCTTAACCATTTCATGTTACGCATAGTTAATTAAGTCAGCGGCTACAAGAAATTGTGGAACTAAAATGTGTATAAAAGACTTTAACAGCGGCTAATTTAGTATCAATTTCATATTGTCCATCAAACAAACAACCCCAAAATCCAAACAAAATGTTCAAATTCGTAAGTATTCATCATTCTAATTGCCATAAGGATACATGTTTCTAATTTGGTATTTTCTTTATAAAAAATCCAGATCGCTGTTTGCTTCTTCGCTGTCTTGGCTGTAGCTGCTGCCAAACCCGGTGTGGTTGCTCCTTTGGCTTATAGCGCGGCCCCATTGGCTTACTCAGCTTACTCGGCTCCTTTGGCATACTCTACTTATTCGTCTCCATTGGCTTACTCTGCTCCTTTGGCCTACAGAGCTCCTGCTGCTGCTGTTGTCGGTAGTGCCGCTTATGTTGCTCCCTATGCCTCCAGCTACAATGCCCATACCATTGCCCATTCTGCTGCCTTCCTTGCCGCTTATACCACCTACGCCACCGCTCCAGTAGCCACAGCCTTCGCTGCTCCCCTTTTGTTGAAGAAGTAAATCAGAGAAATTGGATTTGAATAAATGACAATGTGAAGACTATACACAAATCGAAATTACTTTTCTTTTTATTTAACACAATATATTGATTTTGGGAAGTCTTTTTTGTACAGGGTTTTCCAACAAGAGGTGTTATTTAGAATCACCCGGTATTTCGGTAGCTTTCACTTTTAAAGCTTTTATTCTTTGACATTTGAAAAGTAGAAACTACGCCATTACTAAAAATGAAACGATACACGATTCAACAACGCATTGAAATTATGTAAAATCGAAAATCATCGAAAAATCATCTTGACTGATGAGGCCCATTTCCACTTCGGTGGCTACGTCAACAAGCAAAATTGTCGCATCTGGGGCGCGGAAAACCCACAGGTTATGGTTGAGAAGCCTCTCCATCCTCAACGTGTGACTCTTTGGTGCGGTTTATGGTCCGGCGGGATCATTGGACCTTACTTTTTCGAAAATGAGGTTGGATCAACAGTTACGGTGGATGGATTGCGCTATCGAGAGATGATTAATGATTTTTGATGGTCGGAGCTGGATGGTACACAAGCAACAAGCAACAAGCAACGAAACCATTGCTCTGTTACGGGAAAAGTTTCCGGACCGTGTTATCTCTCGAAGAGGTGATCACAATTGGCCACCAAGATCTTGTGATTTAACACCTTGCGACTTCTTCCTTTGGGACCAAGTGAAAGATAAGGTCCACACCAACAGCCCAGCGTCGATTCAATACCTCAAAGATAGAATTCGTGAGGCTATCGAGGACACATGGCAGCCACTTTGCGATTTGGTTATGGAAAATTTAATGAAAAGGGTATGGTCCTGTAAGCGTGGTCGTTGTGGCCATTTGGCTGATGTTGTTTTTCATTATTAATCTCTTTATTATGAAATAAACATCCGATCATTTATCTCAAAAATTGAATTTTTCTTTGAATACCAAAATAACACGTCTTGTTGGAAAACCCTTTATAAGTAAGAAGTTAAATTATTTCATTTGCATCGCCTCGACATATGTATATAGTTTTGGTTCCCATCGATATAAACAAACAAACACTGTGCTGCCAGATGCACTCATACTAACTTCCACGTCGAATGGTATAATATGTAGTTCTTCAGATGTTTCATTTTCAATAAGTCATCCATGTGGGCCACGGCCAACTATCCGATATCGCACATTCATTCTTGGGTCACTAATATTGCTGTCAAAAATTCCATGCTAAATATGTGTAATGGATCTCCCATTATGTAATGCTTCTCCTAATACTTCGTTTTCAAAAATGAAGTTGTATGGTTCAGTCCACGACCACTTATCAGATATCACCCAATTCTGTTGCTTCACGAAAATTGCTGAAATATATCCACTTCTATGTCAATTATGAAGACAATTTGTGCAGTGGTTCTCCAGATATTTCGTTTTCCAAAATGATTGTGGACCACCTAAAGTATAAAATAAATTCTAAGGCGATTTCGTCATTTCTTTCTGTTAGCCTGTTGCTCTGCTATTAAAAATTAGTGAATTATTTGACTGAAATTTTGTACAAATACTTCTTTAGCTGCAGCTCTTTTGGGATTTAATGACTCCGGGAAAAATTTAAATAAATTGCCAAATTTCACCCCAATCGGTTGGTATTTATGGTTTCAATGACGACAAAAGTCTATATCAAAACATGGACCTACGATTGTCCTTGTTGGTGTAAATGGTTATCAATATAATTATACTAATAGGGTCGTATGGATGCGTGGTGCCACCCCGCTTGCCCGGTCACGCCAATTTTTGAACCAATCAAGTATACTCGTACTACTAAACATCTCAACTGCAAAATTGCTTCGGATTTTTAAAAAAAGAGATTCTGTATCATCCAATTTTTGTTGTGGGCCGCATATTGGTGTCAAATTCTTCCAGGCCTAATATAAGGACAATTGGTGGAATGTTTCTCCAGATGCTTCGTTGCCAAAAATGGGGTCGTATTTTTGAACCAAGGTGCCTCTTTATTTTGGGATTTCATTTGAAAGTCATGTTTCAATTACTTATTAAACTCATTACTGATCCAAAAAAATTAGGAAAATTTTAAATTGGCAGTGTTTATAACTAAACCTCATTTTGGGCTAATGTAATCAATTTTGCTTTCACTTAACCACATTTGTTGCTACATTCCTCTTTAAAAATGTTAATAATGATCGGATGTAATTTCTAATCGCTTATATTTCTAATCAGACATACCTTATGGGACAATATCTAAATTTCTTTATATTTACAATTGATTTGGTATAAAATAATGTTTCTTTAGCGTTTATATGCCAAATCGGAAACCTGCAATGATTGTCACCAATTTCAATAGGTTTGTCCTTGGACCAAAAAAATCGAAGTACAAAATTGCATCACGATTGTACGATAACTACGACACGCACTTTGAATACACAATGCGACAATATAAACTGAAATTGAAGAGCATGGTTATTTTTCCAATAAGTCTTATCGAGAACAAAATCTGGTTTTGATATTCCCCGGACACCTGTAGCTTTGTTAATTATTAACCGATTTTCAATCTCTAAGCGGATTTGGAAAGAAGAAACTTTAACCTTTCGAACGATATTTACGTTGTTTATTTCTATATATCGTCGGTGCGCCGACGAAAACTCCTATGTGTTTTTATACTAGTTTTCAGGAGAGACAAAAAACGTTGCTATTTCGTCAAATCGCGATATTTTTAATATCTCCGATTTTTTAATTTTTCTTTTAATTATTTACCACCAATATATCATAACAAAAATCGTATATGTGAAAATCCCATGACGTTGTAAATTGTTTTCATGAAAATCGACACATAGGATGTTTTGTTTGGAGCATTTTAAATATTTATAAAACAAAAAAATTACACATAGGAGTTTTGATATTTCAATGTTCAAAGCGTATCTCAGGCAAACGAAAGTTGGCCTGGATAGTGGCTAAAAACGGCTAATGAGGTTTTGTACAGAATCACCCCCTCTACTCAGATATGAAGAAATCAAAATCTGGTCTGTTTCCTTTCGCGAGTTATCGCGATAAAACCAATTTTTAACCAAAACACCGAACTTTATTACATTGATTCGCGGAAATTTAAAACTATAACATAATTTCTTATAGATATGAACATTTGTAAGACGCTTTGTAATGTCCGCGATATTTGCTATATTATTCTAGCGAAATTTTTGTAATCCAAAAATTCGATTTACACCGCTAAATTTTTAAAAAAATATTATTGCGAATTTATTAAAATTAATATATTTACATTCTATGATTTCTGAGGGATAGATTGGCACTAGCATTTCCGCCATAAACATCCCGCGACGAATACATTTCGAACAAAAAACATTTAAGTTCCGAATTATTTAACTATATAATGCTATTATTACGCGAACGGTCAGTCCTAGGAAAAAGTGGTCAAAGAAAGTTTGGGAGATATTAAAAACGACTACAAGTCTTTCTTTAACAAAAAAAATTATAATAATTTGGTAGGGATTTACAATGTGTCAAATCAAAATAATGCCTCATATAAAGGGAAGAGCATACAAAAGTTTTAACACACTGTAAATCCTTACCAAATTACTATAAATTTTGTTTGTTAAAAAAAGAGTTGTAAGCCTTTCGCTTATCTCCCAAACTTCCTTTGACTACTTTTCCCTAGAGCTTTTCATTCGCGAGATAATAGCATTATATAGTAAAATAATTCTGAAATATTTTTTTTTTTGTACAAAATTTATTCGTCGAGGGATATTTTTCGCGAAAATGTTGATATTAACCTATTCCTCAGAGATTATAGAATGCAAATATGTTAATCTTATTAATATTTTAGGAAAAATTTGGCGCCGTAAGTCGATTTTATGGATTACACAAAATTCGCAATATAAAACCAGTAAGGAAAGGCAGAAAGTCGGGCGGGGCCGACTATATAATACCCTACACCTCCCTAACAATGCGATAAGGGTTATTGCGATAAAAATTTGGAATAATTGGTAAATGGGTATGAACATATATATGCGGATATATCTAATTCTGAACCGATAATCGCTAAATTAAGCAATATTCCTTCCTAAATTGAGAAACATCTTTCTGGAAAATTTTGTAATCGGAAGTAAAGTACAACTTCTATTGCGCTTTGTAACCAAATCAGGAGGAACATATATATGGAGCTTATAAATAAATCTGAATCGATTTTCCCTGAATACTCATTCATGTAAAATAGAAACCTCTTTCTGTCGAATTTCGTACTGATCGGATATAAAATACAGTCTCTACAGCGCTTAGATGCCAAATCGGTGCTAACATATATATGGGGGCTATATCTAAATCTGAACCGATTTTCTCCAAATTTGGCAGTATTCCTTCGTGTAATAAGAAACCTCTTTCTGCCGAATTTCGCTGTGATCGGATATAAAATACAGTTTCTACAGCTATTGAATTTCAAATCGGGGGTAACATATATATGGGGGCTATATCTAAATCTGAACCGATGTTCTCCGAATTTGGCAGTATTCCTTCATGTAATAAGAAACCTCTTTCTGCCGAATTTCGTACTGATTGGATATAAAATACAGTTTCTACAGCTATTGAATTTCAAATCGGGGGTAACATATATATGGGGGCTATATATAAATCTGAACCGATTTCCCCCAAATTTTGTATTGTATCGAAGTGTATCACGAGACTACTCTCTGTCAATTTTTGTACAAATCGGTTACAAAATGTTGCTTATACAGTGCATATATGCCAAATCGGAGGTACATATGTATATATGGGAGCTATATGTAAATCTGAACCGATTTTAACCAAATTCAATAGGGATCGTCCTTGGGCCTAAAAAAAGATATGTACAAAGTTTCGTTGAGATCGGACCATAATTGCGACCTGTACTTTGATTACAAGAATACGTCTACAGACAGACAGACAGACGGACATAGCTAAATCGACTCAGAAAGTGATTACAAGTCGATCGGTATAATAAACAATGGGTCTATCTTTTCTCCTTTTGGGTGTTACAAACAAATACACAAAGTCATAATACCCTGTACCACAGTGTGGTGTAGGGTATAAACATGGCAAATGTCGCGGACGTTAAAAAGCGTCTTGCAAATAATCATATTTAAAGGAAATTGTGTTACAGTTCTAAATTTCCGCGGTTTTCTTTACAAATCAAAGCTATTAATTTAGTTTTGAGTAAAAGTGCTGTTTTCGCGATAACTCGCGAATGGAAGCAGATCCAATTTTGATCTATTCATTGTCGAATAGGGGGAATGATTCTGAACAAAACCTCATTAGCCGTTTTTTGGCGTGAATCTAAGCCAACCTTCTATCCCTTGGGACAGGCTGTGCCTACAACACATAGGATTTTTTGTCGTAGGAGTTTTTGGTAACTTCGGAACCGGTCAAGATAGCGCAAAATGCTTTGGTGGGTAGTCGTTTGGCCGCTAGGACGTTCTAATTCGACAATAAAAAAAATTCGAAAAATTACACATAGGAGTTTTTGTCGGCGCACCGACGATATATATAACATGTATGAATATACAGTGGGTAACAGCTTATTTCGTGCAGTGAATATTCCAAGATTCAAATAACTGTATATCCTTAACGGGAAGGCAAATCGCCAAAATTTAAACGCTATTTTATACAAACAATCATAGAGCACACATCACATAAAAAGAAAAGACAAAAAAAGTTTGATCGGCCTGCAAGATCGGGGAGAATTGGAAAACGGTGTATTTTTAGGTTACAGCTTATTTCGTGCACACGCATTTTCTCTCACAGATTTTTCTCCCACGCGTAGAATATTCGCTCTATGTAACGATATTCTCTTTTTATTTGTGTTTGTAACTGATGTTTGTCTCAGTGTTATTTTGCAAAAGTTAGAGTCAACACGTGGTTTTTATAAAAATAGGTCGGCGCACCACTATCGAGCTGCGTGAACTTGTGATAACGCATTTTAAAAATGGGAAATCTCAGCGACAAATTGCTTCTATGGTCAATATGACTTCTTCCACTGTCCAAAGTATCATTGAACGTTTTTTACACGAACATCGGTTGCATGATAAGGGAAGGAATGCACCAAATAAAATATTAAATGAATCCGATGAGCGATATAAAGTCCGCAAAGTGAAGGTTAATCCAAGGATTTCAGCTCCTAAACTGGCTGTTGAAGTTGAGCAACATTTAGGTAAGGCTTGTAGTGCACAAACATTTCGCCGCGTGCTCCACAAACACGATTTTAATGGCCGGGTTGCTCGCAAGAAGCCTTTTATTAATAAGAAGAATCAAAAGTGCCGACTCGACTTCGCAAAGGACCATATTTCTAAAACTCCTGAGTTCTGGAATACCGTAATTTTCGCAGGCGAGTCAAAATTTAACATTTTTGGTTCAGATGGCATGTCATATGTATGGCGGAAGCCAAATACTGAACTAAATAATGAAAATTTAAGACCAACTGTAAAACATGAAGGGGGCAGTGTGATCGTTTGGGCGTGTATGTCAGCGGCTGGGGTCGGCAGCCTGGTCTTCATAGATAGAAACATGAACAAAGAAATGTACATGAATATCCTAAAAGAAAATTTGATGCAAAGTGCCATAAAACTAGGTATAAATGATACCTTTCGATTTTACCAGGATAACGACCCAAAACATAAGTCAGGTATTGTCCAGTTGTGGCTTATTTGGAACTGTCCACACCTTATGACACCACCGGCACAGTCTACAGACATGAACGTCATTGAAAATTTGTGGGCATTGTTGGAGCACAATATTCGTAAGCACAGCATATCTAATAAAGAGGGTCTAGAGAAGGCGCTGCTGGAAGAGTGGCACACAATTGGGCCAGAAACCACTCAAAAACCGGCAGATTCAGTCCCAAAACGACTAAAGGCTGTTCTCGACCAAAAAGGCGGCCACACCAAATACTAATAGAACATTTTTTGAAATTAGTTATTAAGAATAATAAGACTGCATTGACTTGCATGAAATAAGCTGTAACAATGAATTTAGAAGTATTTTAAGTTTTTATTGTTTGGTGAATTTTTGACCTGACCGGCCTCATTTCGAATATGTATGGCCCGATGACGTCGCCAGCCCATAAGCCGCACCAAACGAACTGGGCGAGCATGCACAGGTGTTTTCACATCTTCTACAGACCCGGTTTGCTGAAATTTGCGCACAATTCTCCCGATTGTGGACACATTTGGTCGATTATGCTGATCGAAAAAACATCGCGAAGTGCACGAAATGCTTTTGATTTGAACGCCCATTTTCGTAAAAGGCTTAAAAAACTTTAACGCGTTGTGCGATTGTGTATCTTTCCATGGTTCAAATTGAGTTAGTCTGAAATTGAAAAATGTCAAATGAAATGCAGAAAAAACCTTGACGTTCAGGTGTGGTTCACATTCAACATCGGCCCTTACAATTTAACCACCCTTTATTACATATCCACCGGTAAAAACGTAGTCTCTTTTAAACTTAATTTAAAGACAAATTAATCATTTGTTCTAATTTAGAAACATCTTACATTCTCTTCTTCTAAGTTGTTTGCTACTTCCCACAAAGGTGATTGTATTATGATCATACAAATCCCTGGTAACACGAATCAGACTAAATTAAAACAATAATAATGGGATCAACTGTAGAGCATTGTAAAGCATGACAACCTTAACCATTTCATGTTACGCATAGTTAATTAAGTCAGCGGCTACAAGAAATTGTGGAACTAAAATGTGTATAAAAGACTTTAACAGCGGCTAATTTAGTATCAATTTCATATTGTCCATCAAACAAACAACCCCAAAATCCAAACAAAATGTTCAAATTCGTAAGTATTCATCATTCAAATTGCCATAAGGATGCATGTTTCTAATTTGGTATTTTCTTTATAAAAAAAATCCAGATCGCTGTTTGCTTCTTCGCTGTCTTGGCTGTAGCTGCCGCCAAACCCGGTGTGGTTGCTCCTTTGGCTTATAGCGCTGCTCCATTGGCTTACTCAGCTTACTCAGCTTACTCGGCTCCTTTGGCTTACTCTGCTTATTCGTCCCCATTGGCTTATTCTGCTCCTTTGGCCTATAGAGCTCCTGCTGCTGCTGTTGTCGGTAGTGCCGCTTATGTTGCTCCCTATGCCTCCAGCTACAATGCCCATACCATTGCCCATTCTGCTGCCTTCCCTGCCGCTTATGCCACCTACGCCGCCGCTCCAGTAGCCACACCCTTCGCTGCTCCCCTTTTGTTGAAGAAGTAATCAGAGAAATTGGATTTGAATAAATGACAATGTGAAGACTATACACAATTCGAAATTACTTTTCTTTTTATTTAACACTATATACTCGTATTGATTTTGGAATTTGGGAAGTCTTTTTTGTATAAGTAAGAAGTTAAATTATTTCATTTTCATCGCCTCGACATATGTATATAGTTTTGGTTCACATCGATATAATCAAACAAACACTGTGCTGTCAAATGCATTCATACTAACTTCCACGACGAATGGTATAATAGTTTTTCAGATGTTTCATTTTCAATAAGGCATCCATGTGGACCACGCCCAACTATCCGATATCGCACATTCATTCTTGGGTCACTAATATTGCTGTTAAAAATTCCATGCTAAATATGAAGACGCATCATGTAATGGTTCTCCTAATAGTTCGTTTTCAAAAATTAAGTTGTATGGTTCAGTCTACGACCACTTATCAGATATCACCCAATTCTGTTGCTTCACGATAATTGCTGAAATATATGCACCTATGGCCACTTTTGGATATAAGCCATCGATATATCATTTCCTACGGCCAAAAGTGTAACACATCGAAGGAGTGATGTAAGACCCTAAGTATGTTCGGCGGATATTCGTTTTAGGTCATTTTAAGTCAAATGAGAAATGTTCGTCCGTCTGTCTGTCTGCTGGCTGGTATAACATTAATGCCTGTGGATAAAAATACTTGAAATGTTGTACAGGGTACTGCTTTTACAGTGCCTACAGCCCTGTGAAAAATGGTCGTTGTCACCACGCCCCTATTTTTACCTCCCACACAAAATGGCCAAATCATGCCTCAATTTAATATCTCATAACTTTAATATACCAGTTCACATAAACGATTATAATTCGGCAAAATGCAATGTATTTAAATTATCTACTGTTCAGCGAAAAATAGGTGTCTTTCTAAAACCCCTTCTGGTACTTCCCACAAAAATTTACAGAATAATTCGTGTAAAATTCAATATTACATTACCCACAAAGTGAGGGTATACCTTAGTCGACTTACCCGACTGAAACTTTCTTACTTGTTTTTCCTATACTCGCAAGTCTAGTCGAGAACAAAATCTGTTTTTGAAATTCCCCGGACACATGTAAGCTTGTTAATTATTAACTGATTTCCAATCCCTTAGCGGATTTGGAATGAAGAAACTTTGACCTTTCGAACGATATAGGTATATACGTTGTTTATTTAAATATGTATGAATATATGTTTATTTGTCCTACCAACACATTATTTTCGAAATTTTATAGTTTAGTCAATGTTTTTACCAATTATTTTGTGGGATAACCGCAGGATTATTTGGTTTACATAAATTGTATATTTGGTAAAGAACAAAACGTAGCCAGTCTCTTAAAAATCCGTTTGTAATTGACTGAGTTCGACGTGGATCGGTTTTTTGCCCGTAAATCTGGAGTTTAGGATACTCGACAAGACCTACAAGAAAAATAATATCGTGGTTTTTGGACTGTCGCTCTGTGTTACCATGATACCTCTACAGACAGACGGACGAATCAGGTCAGTGGGTAATTACAATTTAATCGTTATAATAAGTGAACTGTCTACTTCTTCTACTTTTGGGCGTTACAAAAATGCACAATCTCATACTCCCCTGTACCACAGTGTAACAAAAATGGGCCAAAATAAGTATAACACCATCTTAAAGTGGGGGTATACTACATACACCTATAAATATTTGTAACACCTCAAAATTGTATCAGGGACTACATAAAGTATGTAAGGGTATATTCATGATTGTTGTTAATTTGTAAAACAATTTAGCCATGTCCGTCTATTAGTCTTTCCGTCCATCTGCTGTCACAATCAAAATCTAAAATAATTGCATCAGACGCCTGAAATTTGGTACAAATTCTTTATATCTGTCGGTTCACGTTTTGGTAAAGCTCCACAAATTCCACAAACTTTAAATTTTCGTTATTTTGTTCTATATCGATGTGAATCAAAACTATATATTTATGCCGAGGTGAGAAAATTAAAAACTTTAACTTCTTACTTATACATAAGAGACTTTCTAAAATTCCAACCCCATATAAAGTGTTAAATAAAAAGAAAAGTAATTTCGAATTGTGTATAGTCTTCACATTGTCATTTTTTCAAATCCAATTTCTCTGATTTACTTCTTCAACAAAAGGGGAGCAGCGAATGGTGTGGCTACTGGAGCGGCGGCGTAGGTGGTATAAGCGGCAGGGAAGGCAGCAGAATGGGCAATGGTATGGGCATTGTAGCTGGAGGCATAGGGAGCAACATAAGCGGCACTACCGACAACAGCAGCAGCAGGAGCTCTATAGGCCAAAGGAGCAGAATAAGCCAATGGAGACGAATAAGCAGAGTAAGCCAATGGAGCAGCGCTATAAGCCAAAGGAGCAACCACACCGGGTTTGGCGGCAGCTACAGCCAAGACAGCGAAGAAGCAAACAGCGATCTGGAATTTTTATAAAGAAATTAACAAATTAGAAACATGTCTCCATATGGCAATTAGAATCTTGAATACTTACGAATTTGAACATTTTGTTTGGATTTTGGGGTTGTTTGTTTGATGGACAATATGAAATTGATACTAAATTAGCCGCTGTTAAAGTCTTTTATACACATTTTTGTTCCACAATTTCTTGTAGCCGCTAACTCAATTAACTATGCGTAACATGAAATGGTTAAGGTTGTCATGCTTTACAATGCTGTACAGTTGATCCCATTATTATTGCTTTAATTTAGTCCGATTCGTGTTACCTGGGATTTTGTATGAGCATAATACAATCACCTTTTTGGGAAATAGCAAACAATTTAGAAGGAGAGAAGTTAAGATGTTTTTACATTATGTACTCGCAGTTCAATTTATGAATTTGTCTCTAAATTTAGTTTAAATGAGACCAAAAGTTTAACTGTGGATGTATAACATATGGTTGAAGCTAAATTTTCCAAATTTTTGAACAGGGGAAAATTTTAGAATAAAACAGGTATTCTTTTAAGATTGTTTACATTAATATATAATGTCTTAATGGCCGATTTGAGTTCGTCTGTACACCTTATGCTATATGGAAACCATATTATTATACAATAAAATCATTTCAACAACGAGATCGATGTTCAAGCTGCATTTGGGAACATAAAATATTTCATTTTTGGGAATTTTGTCATTATTTTTGCTACACCTAAAATATTCAACTACAATGAATCTTAAATATAAAGGGTTTTCCAACAAGAGGTGTTATTTTGGTATTCAAAGAAAAATTACATTTTTTGAGATAAATGATGGGATGTTTATTTCATAATAAAGAGGAAGGTATGTCGCTGATAATTAAAAACAACATCAGCCAAATGGCCACTAACTTTCAGGTCTTGAATCGACGCTGGGCTGTTGGCGTAGACCTTATCGTTCACGTGGCCCCAAAGGAAGAAGTCGCAAGGTGTTAAATCACAAGATCTCGGTGGCCAATTGTGATCTCCTCTTCGAGAGATAACACGGTCCGGAAACTTCCCCGTAACAGAGCATTGGTTTCGTTGCTTGTGTGGCACGTAGCGCCGTCTTGTTGAAAGTAAACGTTGTCCAGATCAATACCATCCAACTCCGACTATAAACAAACATTAATCATCTCTCGATAACTGTTGATCCAACCTCATTTTCGAAAATGTAAGGTCCAATGACCGCGCCGGTTCATGTCCCTGTTTTGACGGTTCATAATATTAAAGCTACGTGCCTCAAATTTGGCTGAAATATTTTGTATGGATGTGATTTTTTTGGAATTGAAAATAGGCCATCTCGGCCCATGTTTCGATGTAGTCCTCTTTCGCCCGGAAACAAATTATAATCAGCCCAATGATATTCGAAGAGCATAACGTTATGGTTATAAAAAATAATACATATATCATTGCGGTAATCATGGTTGTCGTGACTATTAATTATTGATTTCCATAACAAATATTTTGACTATAATTTGTCTCTTCGTGTAGAAGGGTTTGAACAGATTTTATTTATGTTCGTCAAACATCAAGCGATTGTGGTATGGGACAATATGCGCATAATTGTATTGATAACCATTTACACTAACAAGGACAATCGTAGGTCCATGTTTGATATAGACTCTTGGCGCCATTGAAACCACAAATACCAACCGTTTAGATTAAAATTTGGCAATTTATTTTAATTTTATCCGGAACTATAAAATCCCAAGAGAGCTGCTGCTATAAGAAGTATTTGTACAAAATTTCAGTCAAATAGTTCACTCATTTTAAATAGCCGAGTAATTACAACAGGCTGACAGATAGAAATGCCGAAATCGCCTTAGAATTTATTTTATACTTTATGTGGTCCACGATCACACATACTCTCGACAGATCTGACTTTATGATAAAGTAATAAAAATATAAGAATTGGGCATTTCTGTATGTTTTTATGCAGGTTTTATTTCAAAATTATAAAAAAATTCCCCAAAAATAGAATTTTTTCGGAATATTTTGTCAAATATCATCAAAATTGTTGAATAGATCAAAAAATGGGATTAGAAAAATTTAAGGGCTACTTCATTTTGGATACTTCGAAACTTATTTGAGCCAATTCGGATAAATGTTTCTTGAGTTATACTAACGGCCTGTTTCTGTATTTCTAACGAAAGTCTCTGCGAACGAAAACCAGTCACTCACTTTCGTCAGGAATTTGGTTTCTCTAACGTTCTATCGTTCGTTCGCCTGGCTTTACGTCAATGACGTTAGAAATTTACCAATTGGAAAATAATGTAATTGCCAGATCAATAATTTCACAATTTCCGGTCTAAAAAAGCACAAAATTTTCTATGGTCGACCTTAGCAAATACATCTCTGTACTATTTACACTAGCGGTGGCCAAAAAAGCAACCCTGGGAGGTCAGCTGAGCTGCACCAAGACTCTCATTTCTTTCTCTCTCTCTCTCACGTCTCTCTCATTGTGCACTGATAATGTTTTTCCATCTTAGCGAGCAACCAATATTGACTTCTTTACGCTAAAATATGTACACAATTTTATAATTATTTAATTGTTTTTACCATAATTATATTACTATCTACTTATTTTTTGTTTTTAATAATGTTTATTTTGTCGTTGTTCCTATCAGTCGACAAATAAAATAATGTGACTCGATCTGACATTTGTGTTCGCCGAGATGACAGCAAAGAGAGATAGAGAAACCAAAATTTGCACTGAAATGATTACGATTTCGTACGAGTTAATTATCGTACGACTTCTCGTTGTGATGGTAGTTAGTGGAACCCAAATCAGCTGTTTGTCGTCTGGCAGGCGAACGAAAGCAAATTTTTAAGTTACAGAAACAGGCTGTAAGATATGTGATTCTACCTCTGGTTTTTTGCCAATCGCGATCTATCGCGCGAACTAGAGCTAATTTAAAGAAACTACCTTATAGGCTAAGAACAGTATTATCTCATATACTCAAGACAGCTGGCAAACCCTTTGCCGCAGCAAATTTGTTATTTTTTTGTTGAGCTGTGTTATAGTAAAACCACTCCGATTAACAACAGCCAGTCTGTGTTAGTCAAACTATATAACATTGGAAACAACAAAAACACTAAGTATTTCATGTTACGCATTGTTAATCAGTCGATAAAAAATAGTCAGTGGCTACAAGAAATCGTGGAACAGTCAATTGTATAAAAGACTTGAACGTCGCTTAATTTAGTATCAATTTCATATTGTCGATCAAACAAACAACCTCAAAACCAAACAAAATGTTCAAATTCGTAAGTATTGATACGAGTATTCACAACTTCCATAAGGATATGACTGCAGTACTAATTTGTTATTTTGCTTACAAAAATTTCCAGATCGCTGTTTGCTTCTTCGCTGTCTTGGCTGTTGCTGCCGCCAAACCCGGTGTTGTGGCTCCTTTGGCTTATAGCGCTGCTCCCTTGGCTTACTCAGCTCCCTTGGGTTACTCAGCTTATTCTGCTCCTTTGGCTTACTCTGCTTACTCAGCTCCTTTGGCCTACACCGCTCCTGCTGCTGCTGTGGTCGGTAGTGCCGCCTATGTTGCTCCCTATGCCTCCAGCTACAATGCCCACAGCATTGCCCATTCTGCTGCCTTTCCTGCCGCTTATACCACTTATGCTGCTGCAGCACCCGTAGCCACTCCCTTCGCCGCTCCCCTTTTGTTGAAGAAGTAAATCAGAGAAATTGGATTTGAATAAACGACAATGTGATAATATACAAATCGAAATACAGTTTTGTTTTAATTTGACCATTAGTCCATTTTATAACAGATTAGGGTCACTATAAATGTAAAATTAAAGACAAAATTCGAAGACATTTGATTTGTACAATAAATTTGTGTCTCTATCAGGGAGATTATTTAAAATCTTAATATTCAAGCAGGACTGTGGAGTCGTAGTTTTTGCAAATTTCATGAACATATACTTTCAAATGCATAAATTTTATTATTTTTTTACTTTACAAATCAATCGAAATTTTTAATCGCGAAAATTTAGCAAAATTCATCTCGGAGTCGTCTCCGACTCCGGCTACGAGGTCGATTTTATAAAATGTACTGAATCAATTATATTCCGGACCAAATATATTCATTCATATGTGTGTCCATTCATATATTTACACAAAATATTTTAAAAATATACAATGTTTTTATTGGAATGTATAAAGCAGCATAAACAACGCCGACTTCGACTCCACAGCCCTGCATACAAGGTCGGTACAGAACCTAAGATGTATTTTCAAATTTCTCGGGCTAGGAATATTCAATTTTCGGGTCAGAATTTTTAATAAAGTTCATGTTTGCATAAAAATTTATAAAAAAATTCTAAATGGGTCTCGCTATCATTTATTTAAAAAAAATCAAAAAAAATTGTGGGTTTGAAATTGAAAAATGCGTTTTTGGTTTTTACGGAAACTACAATAGCTCTTGGGCGGCCGAACCAAATTTTTACAAAGTCTACATCGTATTACATAAATAAAAAATAAATTCTCTTTCACAACAAAGACTAATAAGTAGAGATAACTTTTCTTAAATGTTTGTGTTAATTTTTAAGTTTTTTGATCTACACGGGGCAACATTCCCTTTTTTGATATGTTTGAATGGAAAGAAAATAAATATTATATATTTCTGAGCAAATAAATATTATTTGAAAATCAATAAAATATATTTGGAACGCATATATTAATATACTACACAAAAATATATTTTCAAACTAAATTGCCCAAATAAAATATGTGTTTAAATACAAATAAAATTATAATTTAGGAATTTCTCCAAATATATTTTATTTAAAACAGATTTTCAAAACTGTTGCTGACTTTTTCGAATTTCAGTTTTAATTTTTCGTTGGTTTCAAATTGTACCTCCCAGTTACAATACCATATGCAGCTTTAACTTCTGTTTAAATCAATTATTTAAAGTTTCTGAGTATTCCAAGTAATCATTTCGTGTCAATCCTCCAAGTAATTTATTTTGGTCCAAGATTATACGATTTTAATCATTATTATTTATTATTTTTACGAACATTAAAAATTTCTAAAATAATAACCTTGAATTAATAAAAAATTTGTCACAATTAACGTAACTTCTAAATTCTTAAACGCAAATAAATATTTGTTTCGGAAATAATAGTCCCAAAATAAAAACATATTGGGATTTCTCAAATATATAATTTTTGTATGTACCAAATAATATATGTCTAGAGTGTACTCTAAACATATATATGTTTCAAGCCGAATATACTACAGAAGCGATTATTTTGCAGCGTGTAATTGTAAATATCATAAAGCGCCATCATTGCCAGAGAATGACATTCGTCCGCCATCGTTTGTTGGAACTTTATCATCTCACCCGATGGATAAAATTTGATCGGCTCAGCCGCCGCCGCCGATCGGTATTTTTCCATGCGCAGCCGCCGCCGATAATTTTGGTCGGCTTCATTGCCTGGTCCCGACATATGTTCACATTATCAGCCGTGGCAATTTTTTTTGACAAAAAGAACTTGGGATTCGTTCAGCAGCTGCTGAATAACGTCAAAGACTATCCTTATTTTTAAATTTTCATAAAAGTGCATTAATTAATAACAAGTGCATTTTTTTGTGTCCGGGACCTAAAAACTTTTTATTGTATAGATTGAATAATACTATTTTATGAAACCAAAACTAAACTTTTTTTAGGGTAATTTTTTTTTAAATTTGTTTCTAGAATTTCAATTTTCATGGAAGGTACCTTTAGTATTTGAACCATATTTTTTTAAGCAAAAGCTCGACAAAGTCGAGATACCGGTTATATTAAAGAAAAATTCTGAAAACATCACTTTCATGTCGATACCTCTATTCTAAACAATGCTAAGTGCAAAAAGGTAGTTTATCAGGAGAGGCGATCGCAGTTTGATGAATTTTTAAAATTTGTGTGTAATTCCTTTGTAATGGAAATCGAATGACCTGTACTGTTTTGTGAATAATTTTTGATTGGGTTGACGGATAAACACAAAATGTTGACTGAATATAATTTGGAATATTTACAAATTAAAAATGCAATCTCCCTAAAACTACCCTAAGTCGACTTAGCATGTTTTAGAATGGACGTATCAATGTATAAAACAAGTAAGAAAGTTCAGTCGGGTAAACCGACTTATGAATCCCCTCACCTTGAGTCCCAAAAAAATATTCGTAAATTTATTTATTTTTTTGTTTTAATTAAATTACACAGTGCGACAGTCCAAAAACCGCGATACTATTTTTCTTGTAGGTCTTGGCGGATAGAACAACGTTTGTTCTACTAAATTTGCCGGACACCCCCAAAATCCGGATTTATCTTTTTGTTGCCTTTTTTCTCTTGAAAGCCTATAACTTTATTAATTATTAACCGATTTTCAATTTGGAAAGAAGAGAATTAGACCTTTCGAAAGATGTATATTTTGTTTATTTGAAGCAGTAGGAATATAGGTTTATTTGTTCTACAAACACATTTTTTTCATTTTGGCCCGTCATTTTTTAGTTTAGACAAAGTTTTTGTCAAATATATTGTGAGCCAACCGTAAGATTAATTAATTTACATATATTTTTATAAGGAAAAAATGCAACAAGTCTCTTAAAAATCCGTTTGCAATTGACGGAGGTCTTTAAGTTTCATTTAAACTAAATGTGTACATAAATACTAGTTACATACTCGTACATGGGCATACGGCTATTTGGTATTTAGGTGGGTGTTTAGGTGAGGAGTTTGCCAGCAAGGGAGGTAAGGACAGGCGAATCGACGAAATACCTCTTATGACAAACTCCAAACGATTTACAAAAAAAACGATAGCTCAGGAGTGGGGGGCGATGTGTGTGTGTTCACGTAGTGACCGGTGTTGGCGAAGGCGGCGATGCAGAAATGCAATGGGCGAAATAGAAAATAAATAAAACACAAGAGTTTAGTTTTTTCGATACTAGTAAAGCGTAGCTTTATTTAGTAATATGGGTAACGAAGAATACCTTTGTTTATGTATGTACAGCGAGAGAGGTGGCGGAGCAAGTGTACATATAGAAAAACTCTAGAAAAAATATTTGATTGGAAAAGTCACTGGAGTGAAAACAAATGCAAGGAAATGTTGCATGTGTTTTCATAGGAGACATCCTCACGCATATCGACAGCCTCGTCAGTTCAACAAGTGACTGTGCCAAATGTTGACTCTGTCGCTTAAATACGCCTCTTGTCGTTTCTATTTATTCCCACGCATACTACGTTGGCCACTCACACTCAACATTTCTAAAATGTTTGTTTCCACGAAAAAGTAAAAAAACGATGCTTAGCCATTAAATCCTATAAAAAACTTACCTTTTTCATAGCACAGAGTATGACAGTTAAAGGACTTCACTCACGGACCATCTTCCCAAGGTTGATGGAGATGACGAACGAGTGTAATTTGAAGAAAAATCTTTCATATTGATAACGTGTCAGAATCTGGTTTTAAACTTTCCAGAAGTGGCCACTTTACAGTCATTAGATTTTGCGTGTTCTGTGCGGCGAATTAAAAGTGCAATTTTGCCACAGTCTATAGGCATAAATTACGAGTAAATTAGTGATACCAAAGTTTCGCCCTTTTTCTTCTACGGGGCTTATTTAACGAGATATTTTCATTTTAAGTTTTGTCCAAAAATTAGTGATGACAAAATTTCGGCCTTTTCCTTCTACGGGGCTTATTTAACGAGATATTTGCATTTTAAGTTTTGCTAAATTTTGGCTAGAAATTAGTTATAACAAAATTTCGCTCTTTTCCTTCTACGGGTCTTATTTAACGAGATATTTGCATATTAAGTTTTGCTAAATTTTGGCCAAAAATTTGTGACAACAAAATTTTTCCCTTTTCCTTCATTGGCCTTATTTAATTTTGGCCTTTTAAGGGGCTTATTTAACGAGATATTTGCGTTTTAAATTTTGCTAAATTTTGGCCAAAAATTAGTGATAACAAAATTTCGCCCTTTTCCTTCTACGGGGCTTATTTAACGAGATATTTGCATTTTAAGTTTTGCTAACGAGATATTTGCATTTAAAATTTGTCTAAATTTTTGACAAAGATTAGTGATAACAAAATTTCGCCCTTTTCCCTCTACGGGCCTTATTTCACGAGATATTTGCATATTATGTTTTACTAAATTTTGGCCAAAAATTAGTGATAACAAGATTTCGCCATTTTCCTTCTACGGGGCTTATTTAACGAGATATTTGCATTTTAGGTTTTGCTAAGGAAATTCAAAATTTTGGCCAAAAATTAGTGATAACAAAATTTCGCCCTTTTCCTTTTACGGGCCTTATTTAACGAGATATTTGCATATTATGTTTTGCTAAATTTTGGCCAAAAATTATGTTTTACTAAATTTTGGCCAAAAATTAGTGATAACAAGATTTCGCCATTTTCCTTCTACGGGGCTTATTTAACGAGATATTTGCATTTTAGGTTTTGCTAAGGAAATTCAAAATGTTGGCCAAAAATTAGTGATAACAAAATTTCGCCCTTTTCCTTCTACGGGGTTATTTAACGAGATAATGCATTTTAAGTTTTGGTAAGGAAATTCAAAATGTTGGCCAAAAATTAGTGATAACAAAATTTCGCCCTTTTCCTTTTACGGGCCTTATTTAACGAGATATTTGCATTTTAGGTTTTGCTAAGGAAATTCAAAATTTTGGCCAAAAATTAGTGATAACAAAATTTCGCCCTTTTCCTTTTACGGGCCTTATTTAACGAGATATTTGCATATTATGTTTTGCTAAATTTTGGCCAAAAATTATGTTTTACTAAATTTTGGCCAAAAATTAGTGATAACAAGATTTCGCCATTTTCCTTCTACGGGGCTTATTTAACGAGATATTTGCATTTTAGGTTTTGCTAAGGAAATTCAAAATTTTGGCCAAAAATTAGTGATAACAAAATTTCGCCCTTTTCCTTTTACGGGCCTTATTTAACGAGATATTTGCATATTATGTTTTGCTAAATTTTGGCCAAAAATTAGTGATAACAAAATTTCGCCCTTTTCCTTCTACGGGGTTATTTAACGAGATAATGCATTTTAAGTTTTGGTAAGGAAATTCAAAATGTTGGCCAAAAATTAGTGATAACAAAATTTCGCCCTTTTCCTTCTACGGGCCTTATTTAACGAGATATTTGCATTTTAAGTTTTGCTAACGAGATATTTGCATTTTAAATTTTTGGCAAAAATTAGTGATAACAAAATTTCGCCCTTTTCCTTTACGGGGCTTATTTAACGAGATATTTGCATTTTAAATTTTGCTAACAAAATTCAAAATTTTTGCCAAAAATTTGTGATAACAAAATTTCGCCCTTTTCCTCCACGGGGCTTATTTAACGAGAAATTTGCATTTTAAATTTTGCTGAGGAAATTCAAAATTTTGGCCAAAAATTAGTGATAACAAAATTTCGCCCTTTTCCTTCTACGGGGCTTATTTAACGAGATAATGCATTTTAAGTTTTGGTAAGGAAATTCAAAATGTTGGCCAAAAATTACACAGTGCGACAGTCCAAAAACCAAAACCCGCGATACTATTTTTCTTGTAGGTCTTGGCGAGTAAAACAACGTTTGTTCTATGAAATTTGCCGGACACCCCCAAAATCCGGATTTACGGGTAAAAAACGATTTTCTTGCCTTTTTCACTGGAACGCCTCTAACTTTGTTTAGGTTTAGGTTTAGGTTAGGGTGGCAGCGGTATTTTTTTACTAGCTCACATAGACCAGTTTAGGTCCCTAGTGTTACCACGGGCTGAAATGCCCCTAATCGAAACCAACCTGTTTGATATATAAATTAATCGATAGTACGAATGTCAGTACTGGAAAGATCTGTTAGGCTGCCTGAAAAGGCCGACCCCAGTATGTCCAGTCGTCGTTTACTCAAAGCGGGAGAATCGCAAAGCAAGTGCTCAATGCTCTCCACTTCTTCCTCATCTCCACAGCTTCGGCAGAAGTCATTGGAGTCAATACCCAATCTTTTGGCGTGTTCGCCGATCAAGCAGTGTCCCCTCAGAACCTGTACTAACGTAGACAATCGTTTCCTCTCTAGTGCGAGGAGATATTTTGACCTTCTCAGGTCATACCTTGGCCAGATTTGTCTAGCTACCCTGCAGGTGCCGATTTCTGTCCATCTTTCGTTGGACTGCCTGATTGCCTCTTGCCTAAGCCAAAGCTTGCACGTGGATAGTGGCGCACCAATATATGCAAATTCTTCGAGAATTTGTAATGTCGTCCCTTTCCTAGCAAGTTCATCGGCTTTGCAGTTCCCCGGGATATCCCTATGCCCAGGCACCCATATGAGGTGTATATTAAACTGCTCAGCCATCTCGTTAAGAGATCTGCGGCAGTCGAGGGCTGTTTGTGAATTCAGGGATGTTGCCTCCAGAGAATTGGTGGCAGCCTGGCTGTCCGAGTAAATGACAACGCCAGTGTTGGTTACTATGTTGCGACTCAGCCACTTGGCGACTTCCCATATTGCCATTATTTCGGCTTGATAGACACTGCAGGTATCTGGTAGTCTGTGAGCTATATCCAGACTAAGTTCTTCACAGTGTACTCCGAAGCCAACCTTTTCATCAAGCTTCGAACCATCCGTGTAAAAGTCCATTCATCTCTGGCGGGAATCATAGTGATGTAATTTCTCTCGAAGGTGTACACAGTTGGTATATAGTCCACTCGGTCGGTTACCATAGCACTACACTTTGATATCCTCATGTGACCATAGTTCTTGTACCTCCACATTGATAGGCAGTTTAATCTTATTGCCGCTTTGGTTGCAACTTCTCTCGCCACAATATTAATCGGCAGTATATGGAGTAGGGTTTGTAGAGACTCGGTCGCTGTAGTCCTTAAGGCTCCGCTATGCTCAGGCAGGCAGTTCTCTGAACCTTTGTTAGTAGGTTGGTGATGGTTAGTTTGTCAGTTGCCGTCCACCATACCACAATACCGTATAACAGTATTGGACGAACTACTGCTATATATTTTAGGAGATAGTCCCCACCGCGACCCTACAGCCTTTTTGCAGGAATATAAGGCGACGTTGACCTTCCTTACACGTTCCAATACGTTAAGTCTAAATAACATTTTCCTATCTAGAATTATTCCTAAAAATTTTGCACTTTCAGAAAAGACTAGATCTGTTTCATTTATCCGAGGTGGAGGGTCCACATGTGGGACATTATTCATCCTATTAAAGAGAACCAATTCTGTCTTGTTGGGGTTAACGCCCAAACCGCTGCTTCTGGCCCATCTAGCCAACTTGTTCAGAGCCACCTGTAGGATGTCTCTGAGGACGTTTACGAATTTGCCACTCACTGCGATTGCCACGTCGTCCGCATATGCCACGACCTTGCAGCCACAACGTTCTAGATCTAGCAGGATTTCATTCACCGCTAGGTTCCAAATTAGTGGAGACAGTACTCCTCCTTGCGGGGTCCCTCTGTTTACAAACCTTGTTAGAGTTGTGGACCCTAGACATGCTGTTATGCGTCTTCTGGTGAGCAGACTTTGAATTAGTCTAATCAAAGTAGTGTTAACTTTTAGATGTGAGAGTGCCGCAATTACCGCATCTGAGTGAATGCTGTTAAAAGCCCCTTCTATGTCAAGAAATGCCACCATGGTGAATTCCTTGAAATGCAGGGACGATTCGATAGTGCTCACAAGTTCGTGCTGGGCTGATTCTGTAGACTTGCCCTTATTGTAAGCATGTTTGTTCCCCGACAGGAGTTGTGTATCCAGGTTTTCCCTAATGAAATGATCTAAAAGCCTTTCCAGACCTTTCAATAGGAAGGAGGATAGGCTAATTGGTCTGAAGTCTTTTGGCCTAGTGTGTGATATCTTTCCCGTTTTAGGTATGAATACCACTTTGGTATCCCTCCATCGATTCGGGACGTATGAAAGCCTGATACAGCCTACATAAATTTTCTCCAGCCAGGGGATAATGTACTTTAACATTTTCTGCATTTCTGCTGGAGTGATGCCATCTGGTACAGGTGACTTGAAGGGCTCAAAGCTGTTAATAGCCCAGCTTATTCTGGATCTCTCAGTCAAGAAGCTAGCGACGCTCGCAGTCCACTCGCACTCTTGTTGGTCCTGCTGATCCTCGGGTTCTGTTACAGAGTTCCCCGGGAAATGTGTGTCGAGGTGTACATTGAGCGACTGCTCGCTGTTTTTGGTCCAGTTATTTGCCTCTTCCTGTAAATATCCCACTGTACAGGGTGAAGCAGATAATATCTTCCTCAGCCTAGCGGCGTCGGAGACCTTTTCCACTTCACCACAGAAGGTATACCAAGAGCGCCTTTGCGCCTTTCTAAGCTCCTTCTTATAGATCTTGAGTTGCTCTTTATAGGTATCCCAATCATTAGCGACCCCAGTAGAGTTAGCCTTATTGAATAGCTTGTTGCAGGTCTTTGTCATAGCCGTTAGCTCAGAAGTCCACCATTGGGGTTTAGTTTTACCCTTGTACCTTGTTTTTGGACAGGCTTCTTCAAGGGATCTATTGAATGATGTGGTGATATGATCGACCAGATTATCCAGACCGGCTTTGTCATTCGGTTCGTACAGAAGTTTAGAGTTGAGGACTTTCTTGAAATTCTTCTCATACAGATGCCACTTTGTCTTCCTTACATTTCTGTGGACGGCGGGTTTAGGCGCATTTTCCGCGAGTTTCAACTCAATATAATGGTGATCTGAGAATGAGTGGTCGTCCAGGACATTCCACCCAATAATTTTGTCTGACAGCCGGTCATTGGAGTCAATACCCAATCTTTTGGCGTGTTCGCCGATCAAGCAGTGTCCCCTCAGAACCTGTACTAACGTAGACAATCGTTTCCTCTCTAGTGCGAGGAGATATTTTGACCTTCTCAGGTCATACCTTGGCCAGATTTGTCTAGCTACCCTGCAGGTGCCGATTTCTGTCCATCTTTCGTTGGACTGCCTGATTGCCTCTTGCCTAAGCCAAAGCTTGCACGTGGATAGTGGCGCACCAATATATGCAAATTCTTCGAGAATTTGTAATGTCGTCCCTTTCCTAGCAAGTTCATCGGCTTTGCAGTTCCCCGGGATATCCCTATGCCCAGGCACCCATATGAGGTGTATATTAAACTGCTCAGCCATCTCGTTAAGAGATCTGCGGCAGTCGAGGGCTGTTTGTGAATTCAGGGATGTTGCCTCCAGAGAATTGGTGGCAGCCTGGCTGTCCGAGTAAATGACAACGCCAGTGTTGGTTACTATGTTGCGACTCAGCCACTTGGCGACTTCCCATATTGCCATTATTTCGGCTTGATAGACACTGCAGGTATCTGGTAGTCTGTGAGCTATATCCAGACTAAGTTCTTCACAGTGTACTCCGAAGCCAACCTTTTCATCAAGCTTCGAACCATCCGTGTAAAAGTCCATTCATCTCTGGCGGGAATCATAGTGATGTAATTTCTCTCGAAGGTGTACACAGTTGGTATATAGTCCACTCGGTCGGTTACCATAGCACTACACTTTGATATCCTCATGTGACCATAGTTCTTGTACCTCCACATTGATAGGCAGTTTAATCTTATTGCCGCTTTGGTTGCAACTTCTCTCGCCACAATATTAATCGGCAGTATATGGAGTAGGGTTTGTAGAGACTCGGTCGCTGTAGTCCTTAAGGCTCCGCTATGCTCAGGCAGGCAGTTCTCTGAACCTTTGTTAGTAGGTTGGTGATGGTTAGTTTGTCAGTTGCCGTCCACCATACCACAATACCGTATAACAGTATTGGACGAACTACTGCTATATATTTTAGGAGATAGTCCCCACCGCGACCCTACAGCCTTTTTGCAGGAATATAAGGCGACGTTGACCTTCCTTACACGTTCCAATACGTTAAGTCTAAATAACATTTTCCTATCTAGAATTATTCCTAAAAATTTTGCACTTTCAGAAAAGACTAGATCTGTTTCATTTATCCGAGGTGGAGGGTCCACATGTGGGACATTATTCATCCTATTAAAGAGAACCAATTCTGTCTTGTTGGGGTTAACGCCCAAACCGCTGCTTCTGGCCCATCTAGCCAACTTGTTCAGAGCCACCTGTAGGATGTCTCTGAGGACGTTTACGAATTTGCCACTCACTGCGATTGCCACGTCGTCCGCATATGCCACGACCTTGCAGCCACAACGTTCTAGATCTAGCAGGATTTCATTCACCGCTAGGTTCCAAATTAGTGGAGACAGTACTCCTCCTTGCGGGGTCCCTCTGTTTACAAACCTTGTTAGAGTTGTGGACCCTAGACATGCTGTTATGCGTCTTCTGGTGAGCAGACTTTGAATTAGTCTAATCAAAGTAGTGTTAACTTTTAGATGTGAGAGTGCCGCAATTACCGCATCTGAGTGAATGCTGTTAAAAGCCCCTTCTATGTCAAGAAATGCCACCATGGTGAATTCCTTGAAATGCAGGGACGATTCGATAGTGCTCACAAGTTCGTGCTGGGCTGATTCTGTAGACTTGCCCTTATTGTAAGCATGTTTGTTCCCCGACAGGAGTTGTGTATCCAGGTTTTCCCTAATGAAATGATCTAAAAGCCTTTCCAGACCTTTCAATAGGAAGGAGGATAGGCTAATTGGTCTGAAGTCTTTTGGCCTAGTGTGTGATATCTTTCCCGTTTTAGGTATGAATACCACTTTGGTATCCCTCCATCGATTCGGGACGTATGAAAGCCTGATACAGCCTACATAAATTTTCTCCAGCCAGGGGATAATGTACTTTAACATTTTCTGCATTTCTGCTGGAGTGATGCCATCTGGTACAGGTGACTTGAAGGGCTCAAAGCTGTTAATAGCCCAGCTTATTCTGGATCTCTCAGTCAAGAAGCTAGCGACGCTCGCAGTCCACTCGCACTCTTGTTGGTCCTGCTGATCCTCGGGTTCTGTTACAGAGTTCCCCGGGAAATGTGTGTCGAGGTGTACATTGAGCGACTGCTCGCTGTTTTTGGTCCAGTTATTTGCCTCTTCCTGTAAATATCCCACTGTACAGGGTGAAGCAGATAATATCTTCCTCAGCCTAGCGGCGTCGGAGACCTTTTCCACTTCACCACAGAAGGTATACCAAGAGCGCCTTTGCGCCTTTCTAAGCTCCTTCTTATAGATCTTGAGTTGCTCTTTATAGGTATCCCAATCATTAGCGACCCCAGTAGAGTTAGCCTTATTGAATAGCTTGTTGCAGGTCTTTGTCATAGCCGTTAGCTCAGAAGTCCACCATTGGGGTTTAGTTTTACCCTTGTACCTTGTTTTTGGACAGGCTTCTTCAAGGGATCTATTGAATGATGTGGTGATATGATCGACCAGATTATCCAGACCGGCTTTGTCATTCGGTTCGTACAGAAGTTTAGAGTTGAGGACTTTCTTGAAATTCTTCTCATACAGATGCCACTTTGTCTTCCTTACATTTCTGTGGACGGCGGGTTTAGGCGCATTTTCCGCGAGTTTCAACTCAATATAATGGTGATCTGAGAATGAGTGGTCGTCCAGGACATTCCACCCAATAATTTTGTCTGACAGCCGGTCATTGGAGTCAATACCCAATCTTTTGGCGTGTTCGCCGATCAAGCAGTGTCCCCTCAGAACCTGTACTAACGTAGACAATCGTTTCCTCTCTAGTGCGAGGAGATATTTTGACCTTCTCAGGTCATACCTTGGCCAGATTTGTCTAGCTACCCTGCAGGTGCCGATTTCTGTCCATCTTTCGTTGGACTGCCTGATTGCCTCTTGCCTAAGCCAAAGCTTGCACGTGGATAGTGGCGCACCAATATATGCAAATTCTTCGAGAATTTGTAATGTCGTCCCTTTCCTAGCAAGTTCATCGGCTTTGCAGTTCCCCGGGATATCCCTATGCCCAGGCACCCATATGAGGTGTATATTAAACTGCTCAGCCATCTCGTTAAGAGATCTGCGGCAGTCGAGGGCTGTTTGTGAATTCAGGGATGTTGCCTCCAGAGAATTGGTGGCAGCCTGGCTGTCCGAGTAAATGACAACGCCAGTGTTGGTTACTATGTTGCGACTCAGCCACTTGGCGACTTCCCATATTGCCATTATTTCGGCTTGATAGACACTGCAGGTATCTGGTAGTCTGTGAGCTATATCCAGACTAAGTTCTTCACAGTGTACTCCGAAGCCAACCTTTTCATCAAGCTTCGAACCATCCGTGTAAAAGTCCATTCATCTCTGGCGGGAATCATAGTGATGTAATTTCTCTCGAAGGTGTACACAGTTGGTATATAGTCCACTCGGTCGGTTACCATAGCACTACACTTTGATATCCTCATGTGACCATAGTTCTTGTACCTCCACATTGATAGGCAGTTTAATCTTATTGCCGCTTTGGTTGCAACTTCTCTCGCCACAATATTAATCGGCAGTATATGGAGTAGGGTTTGTAGAGACTCGGTCGCTGTAGTCCTTAAGGCTCCGCTATGCTCAGGCAGGCAGTTCTCTGAACCTTTGTTAGTAGGTTGGTGATGGTTAGTTTGTCAGTTGCCGTCCACCATACCACAATACCGTATAACAGTATTGGACGAACTACTGCTATATATTTTAGGAGATAGTCCCCACCGCGACCCTACAGCCTTTTTGCAGGAATATAAGGCGACGTTGACCTTCCTTACACGTTCCAATACGTTAAGTCTAAATAACATTTTCCTATCTAGAATTATTCCTAAAAATTTTGCACTTTCAGAAAAGACTAGATCTGTTTCATTTATCCGAGGTGGAGGGTCCACATGTGGGACATTATTCATCCTATTAAAGAGAACCAATTCTGTCTTGTTGGGGTTAACGCCCAAACCGCTGCTTCTGGCCCATCTAGCCAACTTGTTCAGAGCCACCTGTAGGATGTCTCTGAGGACGTTTACGAATTTGCCACTCACTGCGATTGCCACGTCGTCCGCATATGCCACGACCTTGCAGCCACAACGTTCTAGATCTAGCAGGATTTCATTCACCGCTAGGTTCCAAATTAGTGGAGACAGTACTCCTCCTTGCGGGGTCCCTCTGTTTACAAACCTTGTTAGAGTTGTGGACCCTAGACATGCTGTTATGCGTCTTCTGGTGAGCAGACTTTGAATTAGTCTAATCAAAGTAGTGTTAACTTTTAGATGTGAGAGTGCCGCAATTACCGCATCTGAGTGAATGCTGTTAAAAGCCCCTTCTATGTCAAGAAATGCCACCATGGTGAATTCCTTGAAATGCAGGGACGATTCGATAGTGCTCACAAGTTCGTGCTGGGCTGATTCTGTAGACTTGCCCTTATTGTAAGCATGTTTGTTCCCCGACAGGAGTTGTGTATCCAGGTTTTCCCTAATGAAATGATCTAAAAGCCTTTCCAGACCTTTCAATAGGAAGGAGGATAGGCTAATTGGTCTGAAGTCTTTTGGCCTAGTGTGTGATATCTTTCCCGTTTTAGGTATGAATACCACTTTGGTATCCCTCCATCGATTCGGGACGTATGAAAGCCTGATACAGCCTACATAAATTTTCTCCAGCCAGGGGATAATGTACTTTAACATTTTCTGCATTTCTGCTGGAGTGATGCCATCTGGTACAGGTGACTTGAAGGGCTCAAAGCTGTTAATAGCCCAGCTTATTCTGGATCTCTCAGTCAAGAAGCTAGCGACGCTCGCAGTCCACTCGCACTCTTGTTGGTCCTGCTGATCCTCGGGTTCTGTTACAGAGTTCCCCGGGAAATGTGTGTCGAGGTGTACATTGAGCGACTGCTCGCTGTTTTTGGTCCAGTTATTTGCCTCTTCCTGTAAATATCCCACTGTACAGGGTGAAGCAGATAATATCTTCCTCAGCCTAGCGGCGTCGGAGACCTTTTCCACTTCACCACAGAAGGTATACCAAGAGCGCCTTTGCGCCTTTCTAAGCTCCTTCTTATAGATCTTGAGTTGCTCTTTATAGGTATCCCAATCATTAGCGACCCCAGTAGAGTTAGCCTTATTGAATAGCTTGTTGCAGGTCTTTGTCATAGCCGTTAGCTCAGAAGTCCACCATTGGGGTTTAGTTTTACCCTTGTACCTTGTTTTTGGACAGGCTTCTTCAAGGGATCTATTGAATGATGTGGTGATATGATCGACCAGATTATCCAGACCGGCTTTGTCATTCGGTTCGTACAGAAGTTTAGAGTTGAGGACTTTCTTGAAATTCTTCTCATACAGATGCCACTTTGTCTTCCTTACATTTCTGTGGACGGCGGGTTTAGGCGCATTTTCCGCGAGTTTCAACTCAATATAATGGTGATCTGAGAATGAGTGGTCGTCCAGGACATTCCACCCAATAATTTTGTCTGACAGCCGGTCAGTAGCAAACGTTACGTCGAGTACTTCTTGTCTGTCTTTAATTGTGATGGTCGGCTTATTACCTATGTTACAAATACTAAGGTTGGTAGTTAGAATAAAGTCAAGAAGCGAATCACCCCTATTGTTTATATCCGTACTACCCCACATAGTATGATGAGCGTTCGTGTCTGCGCCAATAATCAGCTCGAGCTCATCAGATGTTGCTTCTTCTACTACTTCCCTGAATAGAGCAGTCGGTACTACAGATTCATAAGGCAAGTAGCTGGAGACCACCCAATATATGCGATTACCGATCTCCAGGCTAGCAGCTGTTTGGTCTTTACCACTTAAATTAGTCAGGAGAAAGACACTTAGATCTTTCCTGGCCAAAATGCAGGTTCTTGGAGTGCCTTCACAGTTGGCCACAAGCAGTTTAAAGTTGGGTGTCCTAATACCGCACACCCTTCCTCCCACTACGTAGGGCTCCTGTATCAGGACGATGTCTACTGCGCCTGTGGACAGGCGCAGCAATAGTGCCGCTGAGGCTGCTTTAGCGTGATGGAAGTTAATCTGTAGAATTCTTACCATCATTGGTAATTGACAGATTAACATCCACCCCGACAAGGGTGCTATCGAACTCTTCGTCCGTATCGTCGAGAAGCATGTCCCCGCCAGATGCGTCAAAGAGTCCGGAGACTCCCCTCAGCCTCTGTGTGTCCGAAGTAGAGCTTTTGTCCTCAGAGAAGGACGTTACAGATCTTCTGTTAGAGTTGGAGTCACCAGAAATAATAGGCGTGGGTACCTCCGCACTTCCAGAAAGTGCCACGGTGGACGACTCACCTTCTGCAGTGGGAGCTATATCCTGCTTGTATATCTTCAAGACTATATTCTCGAAGCCATATTGTAGGGTTGCACTCGCACTTTGTATATGGGAGGTGGATTCAGCGTTTAGGATAAGATTGACCTGCCGCTTTTTACCATCCGCCTCACCCACATTGCTGATTCTCCAATTATGGGCCGCCAGACCAGGATTGGAATCTTTTATTAGATCTTTCCTGGCCAAAATGCAGGTTCTTGGAGTGCCTTCACAGTTGGCCACAAGCAGTTTAAAGTTGGGTGTCCTAATACCGCACACCCTTCCTCCCACTACGTAGGGCTCCTGTATCAGGACGATGTCTACTGCGCCTGTGGACAGGCGCAGCAATAGTGCCGCTGAGGCTGCTTTAGCGTGATGGAGGTTAATCTGTAGAATTCTTACCATCATTGGTAATTGACAGATTAACATCCACCCCGACAAGGGTGTTATCGAACTCTTCGTCCGTATCGTCGAGAAGCATGTCCCCGCCAGATGCGTCAAAGAGTCCGGAGACTCCCCTCAGCCTCTGTGTGTCCGTAGTAGAGCTTTTGTCCTCAGAGAAGGACGTTACAGATCTTCTGTTAGAGTTGGAGTCACCAGAAATAATAGGCGTGGGTACCTCCGCACTTCCAGAAAGTGCCACGGTGGACGACTCACCTTCTGCAGTGGGAGCTATATCCTGCTTGTATATCTTCAAGACTATATTCTCGAAGCCATATTGTAGGGTTGCACTCGCACTTTGTATATGGGAGGTGGATTCAGCGTTTAGGATAAGATTGACCTGCCGCTTTTTACCATCCGCCTCACCCACATTGCTGATTCTCCAATTATGGGCCGCCAGACCAGGATTGGAATCTTTTATTAGATCTTTCCTGGCCAAAATGCAGGTTCTTGGAGTGCCTTCACAGTTGGCCACAAGCAGTTTAAAGTTGGGTGTCCTAATACCGCACACCCTTCCTCCCACTACGTAGGGCTCCTGTATCAGGACGATGTCTACTGCGCCTGTGGACAGGCGCAGCAATAGTGCCGCTGAGGCTGCTTTAGCGTGATGGAGGTTAATCTGTAGAATTCTTACCATCATTGGTAATTGACAGATTAACATCCACCCCGACAAGGGTGTTATCGAACTCTTCGTCCGTATCGTCGAGAAGCATGTCCCCGCCAGATGCGTCAAAGAGTCCGGAGACTCCCCTCAGCCTCTGTGTGTCCGAAGTAGAGCTTTTGTCCTCAGAGAAGGACGTTACAGATCTTCTGTTAGAGTTGGAGTCACCAGAAATAATAGGCGTGGGTACCTCCGCACTTCCAGAAAGTGCCACGGTGGACGACTCACCTTCTGCAGTGGGAGCTATATCCTGCTTGTATATCTTCAAGACTATATTCTCGAAGCCATATTGTAGGGTTGCACTCGCACTTTGTATATGGGAGGTGGATTCAGCGTTTAGGATAAGATTGACCTGCCGCTTTTTACCATCCGCCTCACCCACATTGCTGATTCTCCAATTATGGGCCGCCAGACCAGGATTGGAATCTTTTATTAGATCTTTCCTGGCCAAAATGCAGGTTCTTGGAGTGCCTTCACAGTTGGCCACAAGCAGTTTAAAGTTGGGTGTCCTAATACCGCACACCCTTCCTCCCACTACGTAGGGCTCCTGTATCAGGACGATGTCTACTGCGCCTGTGGACAGGCGCAGCAATAGTGCCGCTGAGGCTGCTTTAGCGTGATGGAAGTTAATCTGTAGAATTCTTACCATCATTGGTAATTGACAGATTAACATCCACCCCGACAAGGGTGCTATCGAACTCTTCGTCCGTATCGTCGAGAAGCATGTCCCCGCCAGATGCGTCAAAGAGTCCGGAGACTCCCCTCAGCCTCTGTGTGTCCGTAGTAGAGCTTTTGTCCTCAGAGAAGGACGTTACAGATCTTCTGTTAGAGTTGGAGTCACCAGAAATAATAGGCGTGGGTACCTCCGCACTTCCAGAAAGTGCCACGGTGGACGACTCACCTTCTGCAGTGGGAGCTATATCCTGCTTGTATATCTTCAAGACTATATTCTCGAAGCCATATTGTAGGGTTGCACTCGCACTTTGTATATGGGAGGTGGATTCAGCGTTTAGGATAAGATTGACCTGCCGCTTTTTACCATCCGCCTCACCCACATTGCTGATTCTCCAATTATGGGCCGCCAGACCAGGATTGGAATCTTTTATTAGATCTTTCCTGGCCAAAATGCAGGTTCTTGGAGTGCCTTCACAGTTGGCCACAAGCAGTTTAAAGTTGGGTGTCCTAATACCGCACACCCTTCCTCCCACTACGTAGGGCTCCTGTATCAGGACGATGTCTACTGCGCCTGTGGACAGGCGCAGCAATAGTGCCGCTGAGGCTGCTTTAGCGTGATGGAAGTTAATCTGTAGAATTCTTACCATCATTGGTAATTGACAGATTAACATCCACCCCGACAAGGGTGCTATCGAACTCTTCGTCCGTATCGTCGAGAAGCATGTCCCCGCCAGATGCGTCAAAGAGTCCGGAGACTCCCCTCAGCCTCTGTGTGTCCGTAGTAGAGCTTTTGTCCTCAGAGAAGGACGTTACAGATCTTCTGTTAGAGTTGGAGTCACCAGAAATAATAGGCGTGGGTACCTCCGCACTTCCAGAAAGTGCCACGGTGGACGACTCACCTTCTGCAGTGGGAGCTATATCCTGCTTGTATATCTTCAAGACTATATTCTCGAAGCCATATTGTAGGGTTGCACTCGCACTTTGTATATGGGAGGTGGATTCAGCGTTTAGGATAAGATTGACCTGCCGCTTTTTACCATCCGCCTCACCCACATTGCTGATTCTCCAATTATGGGCCGCCAGACCAGGATTGGAATCTTTTATTATTTCTAAAATGTCAGCCGGGTTGGAGGGCTCTTCTGTAACCCAGGTGATGGCTCTAGGTTGACTAGGGATGTTGTTTTTTTTCTCAACATCCAACTGGGCACCCGGCCACACCTCACCCGCTCGACTCAGAGCAGCCTTATACAGGTCTACTGATCTGGCATCACCGAAATATAAGAGCTTTACTCTCCCCTGATGCCATCCTGCATCGTTGCAGATTGGTGGTTTGCCCGGCATTTCTCTACGGACATCGAGGTAATGAGCCATAATGGCTGATTGTACATGACTCCATTTGTCCTTGAGAATGGATCCATCCTCACTACTTCTGTCTATAACAGCCATCACTAGACTCTCCTTCGCCACTTCATTGAAGGGCTTGGTGAGTGTCCTGTTGATGGTGACATTAGGGCCTCTTGCCTTTTTCGAAGGCAGGGGTTCATCAGGTGATCTGATTCGTTTTACTTTATTTGCCGTTAACACAGCTGAATTTGTGGCTCTTTCAGCCGACTCATTGGCCTTAGAAGCATCTATGACGCCTTTAGCCCAGGTAAGTGACTCTTTTTGTTTTTCGGTAAGAGCCGAAACCCCAACAGCCTCCAACTTCGTCAAAACTCTGAGCGCTACACGATGCTCATTGTGCTTCCGTTTTGACGGTCGGACATGACGTTTTCCCCTCTTACAGCAATGTTTTTACCAATTATTTTGTGAAATAACCACACGATTAATTGATCTACAATTATAGTATATTTTATAATGAACAAAAAGCAACCAGTCTCTTAAAAATCCAAATGAAACGCTCACACAAATATTATTGATTTGAGTAGCCAAAACTATGTTTATGTGCCGATTTTGTTTTAATGAAAGTTTAATAACTCAGTCAATTGCAAACGGATTTTTAAGGAACAGGTTGCATTTTTTCCTTATAAAATATACTTTATATGTATATCAATTAGTCTTGTCGTTATTTCACAAAATAATTGGTAAAAACATTGCCGTAACTAGAAAATGACGAAAAAAAATTAAAAAATGTGTTTGTAGGACAAATAAACATATATTCCTACAGCCTTAAATAAACAATATATACATCGTTCGAAAGGTCTAAGTCTTTTCTTTCCAAATTCGTTTAGAGATTGAAAATCAGTTAATAAGTAACAAAGTAAGAGGCGTTCAAGTGAAAAAAGGCAAGAAAATCGGTTTTTTACCCATAAATTCGGATTTTGGGGGTATCCGCGGAATTCCAAAAAAAGTTTCGTGTTTTACTCGACAACACCTACAGGCAAAATTGTATCACGTCCTTTGCTTCTCAACTTGAGTTTATTTTGTCGCACTGTGTTATCATCAATTTAAATTGCATTTAATAATTTTAAAGTATGTATGTACTGGTATTAAAGTTAAAAGCTGTTTACTTTTGGTACAAAATGCTCCATTTGTGTTGGAGGTACCAAAAGGGGGGTGCCAATAACGGTCACTTTTCTTCGGTCTCTAGATCCTATAAAAGCATTACACCGTACAAAATTTCAAGTATTTGTATTCACTGGTATTAAAGTTAAAATCAGTTCATTTTTGGTGTAAAATGGCCCATTTGTGTGGGAGGTACCAAAAGGGGCGTGCCAATAACACGCACTTTTCTCCGATCTCTAGGAACTATAAAAGCATTAAACTGTACAAAATTTCAAGTATTTGTATGTTATAAGCTGTTAAATTTTCGTGCAAAATAGTCCATTTGTGTGGGAGGTACCAAAAAGGGAGTGGCCACTTCGCCCATTTATCTTGACGCGTTAGCGACTAACAAACTACATAATACTATGTTTAAAATTTCAGAAGATTCGAGTAAGTAGTTTAGAAGGTATCAAAGAATTAATATTTCACTAAAAGTTAACCCTTTGTGGGGGAGGTACTAGAAGGAGTGGACCAATATGGCCCATCTGCGAACATAGCCGGAGATAGAGAAAAATATAACCGCATACCAAGTTTGAAGTCAATCGGCTACTCCTTTCGAGAGTTATCGTGCGCACCAACCAGCAGACAGACAGACGGACGGACTGACATTGCTCAAATGACTTAAAATGGCCCAAAACGGATTTCCGCCGAACATACATAGGGTCTTAGGTCACTCCTTCAATGTGTTACACTTTTGGGTCGTAGGAAATGATATATACACTCTTCTCTATTTGGGCACGAAAAAAGCCATAGAAATAGAAAAAAATTCCAAAAAAAAATGTTTGTTCCAATTTTTTGAAAGTTACGAAAAATTAAAAAAAAATCAAATTTTTTCTAATTGTTTTATCGACAGTTACTAATCTTCTGTTTCCAGATGAATGTGTCATTACCAACATGTGTAGTCCTCGTAGTTTCCTTTAGTTGAACGAGCAATATTGAGCATATACTTAAAAAAATATGGTCCAAATATTAAAGGAAAATTCCAAAAATATTAGAATTAAAAAAAAAAAAAAAAAATTTACCATACAAATGTTTTTAACTATTTTTTTGTGTATAGGACTCCATATTACACCCGCAAATGTTATGCTCAGCCCTTCGCTAAATATATCGACTGAGAATCACTTTCTGAGTTAATTTAGCTATGCCCGTCTGTCTGCGCATGTATTCTTGTAATCAAAGAACATGTTGCATTCATGGTCCGATCTCAACGTAACTTTGCACACATCTTTCTTTGGGCCCAAGGACGATTCCAATTGAATTGATTAAAATCGGTTCAGTTTTACCGACAAAACACCGGATTTTCATTGAGTTTTTCCAGAGCCCATTCACTGAATTTGGAGACGCTGTTGTGGTGTCAGTCTTTCCACGATGACTTTCCAAACGATGACAAAAATGATAAAGTAGTTTGATAGAGTCACGCTGGAGCATTAAAAAAGCATATTGAAAATCAAACCTCACGATGAATCACCCGATATAAGCAACATTTTTAACCGATCTGTATAAAAATTTACAGAGTGAAGTCTCTTCATACACTTAAAGACTATATCAAATTTAAGACAAATCTGTTCAGATATAGATATCGCGGGAAAAAGTCAAAATATTTTATTTTTCGAGTAAATATTTTTTCGAAAATTTTTTTGGCGAGCACATCAACCCCTTTTGTATTAGAAAGAGATGAAAATGTATGCGTGCCAAAAACATAATTGTGAATTAATTTCATGACTAAACTACAGTTTACGGGGCGCAACGCAGATTTTGTTAAATTTTCACACACAAACATTTTATCGAAAATTGGGGCTCGGACCCATTGGACCTTCAAAACCCAAACAAATGGACCCAATCCCCGATCAATCAATTTTTAAGGCACTGGATGCACTTTTTCGGGTAGGTTTTGATCCGCATTTTTTTTTCTCCTATTCAATATCTGCAACTTTGCTTCAGATACACAAGCGATATTCTAGAGAAAAAATTCGTATGCCCATTCAATTATTAATTGACCCAGCTCGACTAAACGAATGATGTAGGAGTTCTTATTTTTGGGGCTACTGTCACGTCCAATTATCATAATTGAGTACCAAATCAATGAGCTGTACTGTGTCATACACCTCTCAAATTACGAACTCCTTATATACATAATGTAAAACAAAACAAACAAATTATTTCGAGTGGTCTTCACTTTGTCATTTATTCAAATTCAATTACTCTGATTTACTTCTTCAACAAAAGGGGAGCGGCGAAGGGTGTGGCTACTGGAGCAGCAAAAGCAGGTGCAGCAGCGTAGGTGGCATAAGCGGCAGGGAAGGCAGCAGAGTGAGCAATGGTGTGGGCGTTGTAGCTGGAGGCATAGGGAGCGACATAGGCGGCACTACCGACAACAGCAGGAGCAGAGTAAGCCAAGGGAGCTGAGTACGCAGAGTAAGCCAAAGGAGCTGAGTAAGCGGAATAAGCCAAGGGAGCAGCGCTATAAGCCAAAGGAGCAACCACACCGGGTTTAGCGGCAGCAACAGCCAGGACCGCGAAGAAGCAAACAGCGATCTGGAAATTTTTGTAAGTAATGTAACAAATTAGCTCCGCCTTATGTATGTTGAAATTATTAATACTTACGAATTTGAACATTTTGTTTGATTTTGGGGTTGTTTGTTTGATTGACAATATGAAATTGATACCAACTTAGCCGCTGTTAAAGTCTTTTATACACATTTCACTTTAACAAATTTCTTGTTGGCTTCATTAACTATGCGCAACATGACATGGTTAAGGTTATAGTGCTTTACAATGTTATACGATTGAGTCGACCAATATCTTAAGTTGTGAATTCCTGTTTTGTGTGTGACAAAGCAACTCAGACGGAAAATGAAGAAGTTTTTAAACAAGATCAACTAATTCCAGAAGTGTTGAAGGCTTCTATATCGGTTCGAGTTATATATTTTATATTGGTTAAGTCAAGTTATATGTTCACTTTCTGGTCCAAATAGTAAAGCAGAATGATGTGCAGACAATTTTGCCATCAATGTCTTGAAGGTCGAACTATTTATGTCTGACACAACACTGTTGTGGTACCGGATCTTATAAGCTCGATTTATGCATGGTCCATTTGTGTGAGAAGTACCAAAAGGAACGTGCCAATGACGCTAATTTTTCACTGGACTGTAGGTAATATGGACTGATATTAAAGCTGTACGCAGTTAACTTTTGGTGCATAATGGTTCATTTGTGTGGGAGGTACCAAAAGGGACGTGCCAATGACGCTCATTTTTCACTGGACTGTAGGTAATATGGACTGATATTAATGCTATACGCAGTTAACTTTTTGTGCAAAATGGTCCATTTGTGTGGGAGGTACCAAACGCGGCGTGCCAACTACGCCCATTTTTCTAGAGGTGGAATTTCAGAAGATGCTAATAAATAGTTTAGAAGAAATGTTAACCCTTTGTGGGGGAGGTACAAAAAGGAGTGAACCAATATGGCCCATCTTCGAACATACCCTGTAATGGCGAAAAATATTCCCGCATACCAAATATGAATTTGTCGGTTACTCCTTTGGAGAGTTATCGTGCGCAACAGTCAGCAGACAGACACACACACGGACGGACGGACGGACATGACTTAAGATGACCCAAATCGACATATGGAAAAATCGTATGTTCGCGACCCGTACATTCGCGACCGGTACTTAAGCCAATTAGAAACCAGTAAGGAAAGACAGAAAGTCGGGCGGGGTCGACTATGTAATACCCTACACCTCCCTAACGATGAAAAAATGGGCATTGCGATAATAATTTGGAATAGTTGGTTTCGTTTCAGTGTTCTTCCATAGATCAAGAATCGGAAGACACAAATAGATGTGACTATACATAATCTTAACAGATTCTCATCAACTCAATAAAAACCTAATTTCCGCCAAATTATATAATAGCGCATAAATACTTAGTAGAAAGGAACATACATATGGTATCCATAACTAAATCTGAACCGATTTCCCCCAAATTTAGCAGTATTCGTTCTTTGTCAAATGTTTTAATGATCGGAAGTAACGTACAACTTCTCGCTTTGATACCAAATCGTGAGGACAATATATCAATACATCTAATTCTGAACCGATTTTTCCCGAATTGGGCAGTGTTTATTGAAGTAGTAAGAAACCTCTTTCAACCCATTTTCGTACTGGTCGGATATAAAATACAGCTCCTACAGCCGGGGGCCCGGGACCCCCCCCCCCCCCCGAAATTTTTAAACATAGGCATAAACTGTTTACAGTTTTCAAAATCACTCAAAAAAACACGAAAAATATTTGGAAGGCCGTTAAAAAAACAATACAAAAGCGTAAAAAATGGTAACAGTAAAAGTAATAACAACTAAAAATAAGAAAAGTGTATGGTTTTCTCGCTAAAACTTTTTAAATTATGCATCGATTTTCTTCGGAATGGTCTCAATTTATTCATAACCTTTCAGAGTTTACGATAAAATCACAAAAATATGACAATTATACGTTTCTATGAGGCTTTTATTTAAAAATTATTAAAATTTTCTCAAAAAATATGATTTTTGCAATACTTTGTAAGATATCGTCGAAACCGCTGAACGGATGGAAAACTGTATTGTGCGAAGTTGAAGGCTACTTAATTCTGAAGTTTGTAGAGCTTTTGTGAACCAATTCGGATGAATGGTTCTCTAGTTATGCCATAATATGTGGTTCAACCTCTCTTTTTTCTTAGCCTAAAGGGTTGTCTCTTTAAATTCTCGCGATAAGCTGAGATATGGAAAGAAATTAGTGGTTGAACCACATATAGTGGCATAACTCGAGAACCATTTATCCGATTTGGTTGAGGAATGTTTTAAAGAATTAAATATTAAGTAGCCTTCAACTTCATATAATACCATTTTCCATCCGTTCAGCGGTTTCGACGATATACGAGTATTACAAAATATTGCAAAAAAATTTGATTTTTTTATAAAATTTTAATATTTTTAAAATAAAACTCCCATAAAACAATCTAAAAATGAACAGGTGTTCTATTTGTTTGATTTTATCGTAAAGTCTGTTCGGTCCTGAATTAAACGAGCCCATTCCGAAGAAAATCGATGCATAATTTAAAAAGTTATAGCTAATTTAGTAAGGTTTTAACTTTAAAACTTTCTTATCGATGTAAAATTTACAAAAACAAAATTTAAAAGCTAAGATTGGAGATTTTGACGTTTTTTGACGTCTAGAATCAGAATCTATGCATTAAAACAGAAACCCAAGAAAAAGTGTTGTTTTTGTCGACCGGTGTAATTATTGGTTGGCTTTAAATTTATGATAACCAGATATGGCGAAAATTGAGTTAAAATTACATTTATGATTTCTTATCTATCTACCTTTTTAAACATGTAGGTATTGGCCATTACACAGAACATATCTCGGTATTTGCAAACGCTTAACCTAGATATAATAAAGGCTTACGAAATCATAAAATTGGCAACGATTAAATTAAGTGACATGCGTAGAAATTCAGATGCGGAGTTTGATAAACAGTTTGAAGAATCTACACAACTTGCAAGAAGTTTTGGAATAGAAGCTGCACTACCTAGAAGAGTAGGCACTCAAATGTATAGGGCTAATATTCCTGGTTCAGATGTCAAGGCGTATTTTATGACATTGTTCATACCATATCTGGACGAAGTAATATCACATTTAAATAATAGATTTTCCGAACTTGAAGCTATAATTACAAGTCTGTTTAATATCGTTCCGATACGAGTTGTAAATCTAATAAAGGAAGATTTCGAAGAAGTCACACTTTTTTACAAAAACGATTTAAAAAATTCAGCAAAATCTGTTTTAGCTGAAATAAGTATATGGATTGATTATTGGAAGCAGAAGAATGATAAGCCATCAAATGCATTAGATGCTATTTCAGTTTGTGATGAGGACATATTCCCAAGCGTTTTTACCCTTTTGCAGATACTGACAATGGCATCTGCTGAGCGAAGTTTCTCGACGTTAAGACGAATAAAAATGTATCTCCGGAACAGAATGGAAGGAGAAAGGCTATCTTATCTGGTTTTGATGTCTATATACAAAGATGAAGTCAAAATCGATGAAATAATTGATATATTTCTTTCAAAAAATCGAAGATTACATTTTTAACTCTTACGTATTTTATTATAGAAAGTTTTACTGATCTCGTACACATTTATATTTAGGAATAAAAAACTAAGGAACTTAACTTCCATTACCTACACAATAAACGCAATTGTTTATCTTTGTTATGGAAAAAAGGTTGGGCCCCCCCGAACCAAAATCCTGGATACGTCCCTGCACGGCACACAGATGTTTGTCGTTGTGCAGAAGAGCTATAGGTTAAAAATGGGGGCTACGCCCAAATATGGCACAATGGCTTTACATGAGCATGATTAGACCAATAATAACCTACGCCTCTGTAGTGTGGTGGACATCAATGGACAAGAAGTACAACGTAATACCATTGCAAAAAGTGCAACGTATGTACTGTCTAGGCATAAGCGGGACAATTAGAACTGCACCAACAAGAGCGTTGGAGACTATACTAGATATCCGTATAAAGTATGAGGCAGCCCTCACAGCAAGACGTCTACAAGTGATGGGTGAATGGATAAATCGTACCATCAGAACATATTACAACCACTGGTCGGTCATATTCAAACAACGGAAATCTCCGACCGCATTCCTGAAGTGCGGCTTACTGCTACCAGTGATTCGTTCGTGCCAGACAGACGCTCCTGGGAAAACGGAACAGAAGCTCATGTGCCAGTGGGAACCAGCTGCTACACTGATGGGTCCAGGCTAGGAGGAAGGACGGGTCTCGGACTTTTTATTGATGAACCAGAAGTCGAACGTTACTTCCGCCTCCCAGACCATAACACAGTATTTCAGCAGAAGTTCGAGCAACCACGGAGTGTGTTAACTGGCTCAGTAATACCAAAAGCCTAAATATGCCAACATCTTCACAGATAGCCAAATGGCGATCAAAGCAATAACATAGGAAAGGGTCAAATCCAGAACTGTAAAAGAACGATAAATGATTACTCAGTCCAAGGTCAGTTGCTTATTTGCTGGGTACCAGGACACAACGGAGTAATTGGAAATGAACGGGCAAACTGCTTAGAAAATTGGAAACCTTTCGAAGCCACGAAGGATGAGTTGAAGCACTGGGCAGTGATGGCTCACAAAACTGTGTGGAATAGAGCAACTGTAGGAGCAACTGCAAAGATACTGTGGGGTGACCCAAATGAGAAGAAAACAAGTAGTTTTCTGAAACTAAACAAGATCGAGATTAGTAAGATGGTGAGTGTTCTAACGGGACACTCAAGCTTACAGGCACATCTTCATCGCATAGGACTAGCGGAAAACGACGAGTGCAGGGTATGCAGGGAAAACATCGAAACGATGGAACATTTTCTGTGTCACTACCCGGCTTTCACACATGCAAGATCCCAACATTTCGGGTCCGACATAATACCAGACTTCACTCATCTCAGAGGATATGACTGGAAGATACTGAGAAAATTCGTGTCTAGTACCGATTTTCTGAAACTCGTGAGGTATAAAAATATCATAAATAAGGAGCAGACAACAACAGGCCGAACCACTGGCTTAAGTGTATGTCCATGGACATGAGACGTTTAAACGTCTTCTCTATTCAACCTAACCTAATATAAATCGCAACCGATTTTCAATTCATTACTGCTTCATAAAACTTTCCTCTGCTAAATTTTATAAAGAATGCTAAAAATAAGCATATATCAGCTGGTGATTATGAGTCGATTGGTGTACTTTAAGGTAAGTCCACGTAGGTGCAATATTTTTAAGCGTTACAATAACTCGCCTTAAACAATAATACACTGTTCCACAGATTGGTGTAGGGTATAACAATATAGCAAATTCCGTTGGAATCAAAATAATTGTTTTCCTTAGGTCCATAATAAAAATTTTGAGTAATAGTTGTCTGAACTCTTAAGTCAAACATATTTATTTATGTATTTTTACCTCTTTTACTCGTACTATAATAAGCAGAATGACATCAGATACCTTCAAGACTTCAGCTAGTTAATACTCGTATTGTCATTGCAATGGCATTTTTGGAATCTCCAAATATTCCAACATTGACTTCATCCACTTCCACTGACCACCGCTTGTCACATGTGTGTACTATTTGTCATTTCGTCTTGTCGTTGAATTACCAGAAGCGTCTTCTTAAGTGTCAGTTGGTTGCTTGTACTTGTTGTGGTAGCACTCGTTAATGACTTAAAGACGACAAACAACCGGGAACCTGATTGGAATATCTAATGAAGCAATGCCTGCGACTTTTGCGTAGCCTCTCGAAGTGGTGGTGAGTGAGTGATCTATTAATGAACAATCAACGAAAACGTGCCCACAACTCCTGCTTTGCAATTTCAGCCTTTAACCAACCACACACATTCCAGACATTTTAATGCATTCCATGTTGTATTATTTATGGTTTCGCTTTTTCAATAAAAACACTTTTCAAAAAAAAAAAAGAAATAAACGTTAACACGCACTTTACGGCCACCAAAATACCGAAATACATACTTATGTTGACCATGACCTTGCCTTATATTTGCCATAAACGGAGGCAGCCGACACGTTCAGTGAATTATTCAAAGAAGTCATAAAAGACAGCAAGAATGGGAATTTGTTGTTTATGCTTGTGGGGGTGGTGTCGAGGATTAGTGTAAACATTTAAAAATACCATTTAGAACAAGAATTTTACACACCTCTAACTATTAACCAGGGTCTCCATAAACTAGCTATACATTTGTGATTCCTGTAAAACTCTAAGACTATCTGGAGATGTCCGTCTGTTGAAATCATGCTACAATCTAACTTAGTTCTTAAATCTTTAGCTCACTTAGGATAAAAAGCTAAATTAGAAATGTGTATGTACATATATAAAATACTCAAATAAGGGTTGATCTTTGTATGGCGTTCATTCCAAGTCATAAAGGACGATTTTTGAAAAAATAACGTATCAGGAAGTTTCAGTCGAGTAAACCGGCTAAGGTAACGGGTGATCCAAATAGAGATACTTTTTTCAATAGCCTTTTTTGACAGATTACGTGTGAGTCGTGTCATGCTGTCATGTTATTTTTGTTAAGTATTGTTTGGCATTTCATCATGGAAAGACTTACGCCGGAACAACGTTTACAAATCGTTCAACTTTATTAAGAAAATTCACGTTCTGTGAGGAATGTGTTTCGTGCACTTCGCTCAACTTATGGTCAACATAATCAGCCTACTGAGCGTACTATTCGCAACACCATCACCCATCTTGAGACCTAGCATTCATTATTGGATAATATTCGACCGAATAGACCACGTCCAGCACGCAGTGAAGAAAATGTAGCAGCCGTAGCTGAGAGTGTACACGAAGACCGTTTAGAGTCGATTCAGCGCCGTTCGCAGCAACTCGGACTGAAGGCCCAGACAGATAAAATTCGTTAAGTCAATTCTTTGCTTTAAGTTCTCGTGATTCCTTGACCGCGATATCAAAACACTTTCAAATACTTTTTATTTATATTTTTGGATAATTTCAATATTTCCGTTCAAATTTGTTATTTCTGTTTCATTTTTATTCAAGGACAATGTTTTTTGAGAAAAATAATTTTGAAATGTTAACAAAAACATTGTCAAAATACGAAAAAAATCAAAAAGTTAAAAGTTGAACAAATTTTTGCTTTGCCTCGGTTTTTTTCTTCAAAGCATATCTGTGTACTTTCATATGAGAACACACATAACTTTTGACACATATGAATGAAGCAAAGAATCGAAGGAAATAATTCTATCTGTGTGGGCCTTGACGTATGGAATGACTTGGCGCATTTTACGTCGAGATCTTAAATAAAAGCATACAAAATACAGCTTGTGCAAGAACTGAAGCCGCCCGACCTTCCCAAGCGACATCGCTTCGCTCTATGGGCTATTGAAAAGTTCCAAGAAGATCCGACGTTTTCGAACCAAATTTTGTTCAGCGATGAGGCCCATTTCTGGCTCAATGGGTATGTAAAGAAGCAAAATTGCCGCATTTGGGTCGAAGAGCAACCTGAAGAGATTCAAGAGCTGCCACTTCATCCAGAAAAAACAACGGTTTGGTGTGGTTTGTGGGCCGGTGGAATCATCGGTCCATATTTCTTCAAAAATGATGCAGGTGAGAACGTAACCGTCAATGGCGACAGTTATCGTGCCATGATAACCGACTATTTGATGCCTGAAATTGAAGCTCATGATCTCGGCAACATTTGGTTTCAACAAGACGGCGCCACTTCCCACACGTCGCATCAATCAATGGATTTTTTGAGAGAACACTTCGGTGAGCAGATAATTTCACGTTTTGGGCCGGTCGATTGGCCACCAAGATCGTGCGATATCACACCGTTAGTCTTTTTCCTTTGGGGATATGTAAAGTCCCGTTTCGATTCAGGCCATGGAGCAAAACATCACGCGTGCCATTCGCCAATTAGCAGTCGAAATGCTCGAAAGAGTCATCGAAAATAGGATTCAACGGATGGACCATCTGAGACGTAGCCACGGCCAACATTTGATAGACATAATCTTCAAAAAATAAATGCCAAAAAATGTTCTTTCAAATGAAAATAAACATTCCCCATTCAATTTGAATTTTCTGAGTTTTTTCTTTAAAAAAATAGGGAACCTCGAAATGGATCACGCTTTATGAACCGATTTATAAAATTTTTGATGTGATGAATTCTCGTCAAAATAGAATACAAACTGCAAAGTTTATGCTAAATTGCTTAAAAATTTCGATTTTTTTCTAATTGTTTTAACGACAGTTACTATACTTCACTTTCTACACGAAAGTGATTTCAGAATGATTAGTCCTCATAATTTTCTTTAATTTAAATGGTTTTCCGACTATATCAAGCTTTTACTTCAAAAAATATGTTTCAAATACTAAGGTACCTTCCAAGAAAATTTAAATTCTAGAAAAAAAATTGAAAAAAAAATTTGCCATTAAAAAATTTAATTTTGGTTTCATAAAATGGTATGCCTCAATCTATACAAAACAAGTTTTTAGGTCCCGGACACAAAACATTTTTTCCTTAGTGTTATCTTATAGTATATAGTTGGTTATAGTAAAACAATCTATTCTGTCATTTTTATACCCTACACCACACTGTGGTACAGGGTATTATAACTTTGTGCATTTGTTTGTAACACCTAAAAGGAGAAGAAATAGACCCATCGTTTATTATACCGATCAACTTAGAATCACTTTCTGAGTTGATTTAGCTATGTCCGTCTGTCTGTCTGTCTGTCTGTCCGTCTGACGATCCCTATTGAATTTGGTTAAAATCGGTTCAGATTTAGATATAGCCCCCATATATATGTTAGCCCCGATTTGACATGTAAGCGCTGTAAAAACTTTATTTTATATCCGATCAGCATGAAATTCGGCAGAAAGAGGTTTCTTATTATATGGATGAACACTATTAAATTTGGAAGAAATCGGTTCAGATTTAGATATAGCCCCCATATATATGTTACCCCCGATTTGACCTGTAAGCGCTGTAAACACTGTATTTTATATCCGATTAGTGCGAAATTCGGCAGAGAGAGGTTTCTTATTACATGAAGGAATACTGCCAAATTTGGAGAAAATCGGTTCAGATTTAGATATAGCTCCCATATATATGTTACCCCCGATTTGACATATAAGCGCTGTAGAGACTGTATTTTATATCCGATCAGTACGAAATTCGACAGAAGGAGGTCTTTTTACATGAATAAGTATTCAGGGAAAATCGGTTCAGATTTACATTAAAGCTCCATATATATGTTCCTCCTGATTTGGTATCAAACCGCTATAGAAGTTGTATTTTACTTCCGATCATTAAAATTTTCCAGAAAGATGTTTCTCACTTTAGGAACGAATATTGCTTAATTTAGCGATTATCGTTTCAGAATTAGAATACGTTTCTACCCATTTACCAATTATTCCAAATTATTATGGCAATGTCCCTTATCGCATTGTTAGGGAGGTGTAGGGTATTATATAGTCGGCCCCGCCCGACTTTCTGCCTTTCCTTACTGGTTTATTTTGACTAAGTAGATTTGTGATTAATTTTTTCCATCGTAATTACTGATTATTTAGAAAAATTGATACGAAAAGGATCAGTTTATTTTTTGGTATGATGTTATACAAAATACAAGAACAAGGGTAGTGGATAATGTTAAAAAATTATCGTGCATTTCAAATGTTATTAATCTGGGGAATTGTACAAGATTAGCCATGAATTTAACAAATATTTTTATAGTAGAATCCACACCAAACAATTTCCTTCGAATGAGTTCAGACCAGAAAGTAATACGCATTAAAAAGTTGAGTACATCCGAGGTGGCAAATTTAAAACTTAAGCTCCTCTATTCCTCGCCTATAAACATTCCAAGTTTCATACTAATCGACTTACTCGTTAAGAAACGACGCACATATATCCCGTTTTATTTCGAAATCACAAACTTTGGAGTGGGGAAAAGCAAAAGTTGTTCGGATTAGATTTTTATCGTAAAGTCAAATCTGTATAGCATATAGGTGGTACGTAAATTTAATCATTTGACCTAAACGAAAATTTTTAGGTATTCGAGAAATCTAAAAAAGATGAGAAATTTGCAAAAAGATATTTACTTTACATGTTTTTATACCCTCACTTTAGTGTGACGAGGGTATATATTATTTGCTACGGAAAAAAGTGTAACACATCGAAGGAGTGACTTAAGACCCCAAGTATGTTCGGCGGAAATCCGTTTTGGGGCATTTTAAGTCGAATGAGCAATGTCCGTCCGTCTGTCTGTCTGCTGGCTGGTGCGCACGATAACTCTCGAAAGGAGTAACCGATTGACTTCAAATTTCGTATGTAGTAATATTTTGTTCTATCTCCGCCTAAGTTCGCAGATGGGCCATATTGGTCCACTCCTTCTGGTACCTCCCCCACAAAGGGTTAAAATGTTGTGAAATATTGATTCTTTAATAACTGCTATTATACGTATTCGAATCTTCTGAAATTCCACACATAGTATTAGTTTGGTAGTCGCTATCAACTCGAGGAAAATGGGCGAAATTACCACGCCCCTTTTGGTACCTCCCACACAAATGCACCATTTTGCACTAAAAGTTAAAAGCTTATAACATTAATACCAGTGTTTAGAAATACTTGAAATTTTGTACAGTGTAATGCTTTTATAGTGCCTACAGTCCAGTGAAAAATGGGCGTTATTGCCGCGCCCCTTTTGGGACCTCCCACACAAATGCACCATTTTGCACCAAAAGTTAACAGTTTATAACATTAATACCAGTGTATAAAAATACTTGAAATTTTGTACAGCGTAATGTTTTTAATTTTGTACAGTGTAATGCTTTTATAATGTCTATAGTCCAGTGAAAAATGAGCGTTATCACGACGCCCATTTTTGTACCTCCCACACAAAATGGCCAAATTATACCACAATTTAATATCTCAACGTTAATATACCAGTCCATATAAACGGTTACAATTCGGCACAGTGCAATGTATTTAAAGTATCTACCGTTCAGCGAAATATAGGTGTATTTCTTAAACTCCTTCTGGTACCTCCCACAAAAATTGACAGAATAATTTGTCTAATATTCAATATTACATTACTCACAAAGTGAGGGTATACCTTAGTCGGTTTACCCGACTGAAACTTTCTTACTTGTTTTTTCAGCACATATAAATTGTCTATTGGTAGTGTCATGGGCCATGCAGTGTTTTCCGTCAGTATCTTTTACTCCAATAATGAAGTCCCGCTAATCTCGCAATAAGACATTGTTAACCATAACTCAATATCATGAAGCTTAATAAGAATTTTTATAATGTTGTTAAAGTTCATTTTAAAGGAACACTCATTCCAATGAATGATATTCGCCAAGACGATGTATATTTAAGCCATTACTTATTTAGATTAAATACGCTTCCCAGACCCATATCATCAGAATATAGTGTCAATAAAAACAAAAGTTGTGTTTCGGTTTGTATATCTCTCGAATTCACATTGTCATTTATTCAAATCCAATTTCTCTGATTTACTTCTTCAACAAAAGGGGAGCGGCGAAGGGAGTGGCTACGGGTGCGGCTGCGGCATAGGTGGTATAAGCGGCAGGGAAGGCAGCGGAATGGGCAATGGTGTGGGCGTTGTAGCTGGAGGCATAGGGAGCAACATAGGCGGCACTACCGACAACAGCAGCAGCAGGAGCGGTGTAGACCAAAGGAGACGAGTAAGCAGAGTAAGTCAAAGGAGCCGAGTAGGCAGAGTAAGCCAAAGGAGCCGAGTATGCCAAGGGACCAGCGCTATAAGCCAAAGGAGCAACCACACCAGGTTTGGCGGCAGCAACAGCCAAGACAGCGAAGAAGCAGACAGCGATCTGAAAATTTTTATAAGAAAAATAACAAGTTAGCACTTTATACCCTTATAGAAGTTGGTATTATCAATACTTACGAATTTGAACATTTTGTTTGTTTTTTGGGTTGTTTGTTTGATTGACAATATGAAATTGATACTAAGTTGGTCGCTGTTAAAGTCTTTTATACACATTTTAGTTAAACGCGTTTCTTTTAGCCATTGATTTCATTAACAATGCGTAACATGAAATGGTTAAGGTTGTTATGCTTTACAATGCTAAACGGAGTTGAGCTGACTAATACCTTATGAGGTTGTGGTTGTTATTTCCCCGGATTTTGGGGAAGTTAAAAAACAACTGAGAAATAAAGATTTTTGTAAACAAGATCAATTTTACAGTATGCAACACTTTTTTGAGATTCCTCTGTGAATAACAAGTAAGAAAGTTCAGTGGGTAAACCGACTAATGAGTCTCTAAAAAATATTAGTACATTTATTTTTTTTTATTTTATTTAAATTATTATCACTTTAGATTGCATATAATAACTTTAAAGTATGTACTGGTATTCAAGTTAAAAGTTGTTTGCTTTTGGTACAATAACCCCCAATTTTTCACTGGACTCAGGTACTATAAAAACTTAACACTGTACAACATTTTAAGTATTTGTATTCACTAGTATACAAGTTATAAGCTGTTAACTTTTGGTGCAAAATAGTTCATTTGTGTGGGAGGTACCAAAAGGGGAGTGTCAATAGCCCCCATATTTCACTGCCCTGTAGGCACTATAAAAACGTTACATTGTACAAAATTTAAAGTGTTTTTTTTCACTGGTATTAAAGTTATAAGATGTTAGCTTTGGGTGCCAAATGGTCCATTTGTGGGAGGTACCGAAAGGGGCGTGGCAAATTCGACCATTTTAGCGGTAGCGACTAATAAACCAATACTATGTGTGGAATTTTAGAAGATTTGAATAAGTAGTATATAAGTTATTAGAAAATCAATACGAGTATTTCATTAAATTTTAAACCTCTGTGGGGGAGGTACTATCTCGAACTTAGCAGGAGATAGGAAAAAATATTACACCTACGACATTTGAATTTAATCGGTTACTTCTTTCGAGCGTTGTCGTGCGCACCAGCCAGCAGACACACAGACAGACAGACAGACAGATAGACAGACAGACAGACGAACGGACGGACATTGCTCATTCGACTTAAAATTACCCAAAACGGATATCCGCCGAACATACTTAGGGTCTTATGTCACTCCCCTGATGTGTTATACTTTTGGCCCGTAGCAAATGATTTATACCCTCGTATCACTAAAGTGAGGTTATAAAAAATCATAGGAAACGACCAGTCTGAACATTCCACTATTCTAAAATGTTTCCCAGCTCATTTCACAGGGGGTCAACGAGGACATGCTATTACTAAATACATATATACTTATTTTAGCTTTAATTTTTGTCCCTTTTTTGAAAAATGATAAGTAGAAATGCCAGCATGGTTCACCGTTCAGTATAAGACCTCTTTTGTTATTTTGTATCAAATTAAAATTGTTTTCTTTGTGTTTTATCAAAAATGTCAAATTGTTCAACTGAAATTAATCTGAACATCCAACTATTTTACAAACAATACATTTTTGAAAAAGGAAGAAAAACAATTTTGACCTCCGAAAATAGCGTATAGCATTGTTAATCATAACAACCTTAACTATTTCATGTTATGCATAGTTAATGAAATTAATGGCTGCAAGAAACGCGTTAACTAAAATGTGTATAAAAGACTTTAACTGCGACCAACTTAGTATCAATTTCATATTGTCAATCAAACAAACAACCCAAAAACCAAACAAAATGTTCAAATTCGTAAGTATTCATAATACCAACTTCTACGAGTATAAGGATATAAAGTGCTTATTTGTTATTTTTCTTACACAAATTTCCAGATCGCTGTCTGCTTCTTCGCTGTCTTGGCTGTTGCCGCCGCTAAACCCGGTGTGGTTGCTCCTTTGGCTTATAGCGCTGGTCCCTTGGCATACTCGGCTCCTTTGGCTTACTCTGCCTACTCGGCTCCTTTGGCTTACTCTGCTTACTCGTCTCCTTTGGCCTACACCGCTCCTGCTGCTGCTGTTGTCGGTAGTACCGCCTATGTTGCTCCCTATGCCTCCAGCTACAACGCCCACACCATTGCCCATTCCGCTGCCTTCCCTGCCGCCTATACCACCTATGCCGCCGCCGCTCCAGTAGCCACTCCCTTCGCCGCTCCCCTTTTGTTGAAGAAGTAAATCAGAGAAATTGGATTTGAATAAATGACAATGTGAATGCGATAGATTTACAAACCGAAACATAACTTTTGTTTTAATTAACACTATACGAGTATAAGGGAGTTATGGGTCTGGGAAGTATATTTAATCTAAGCAAGTTAAGGTTTCAATATACATCGCCTCGAGGTACATATTTCATTGAAATAAATGTTTCATTGCCAATTAGATTTAACAACATTATTCAAATTTCTATTAAACTTCGTGGTATTGAGTTATAGTTAATAATGTCCTACTGTAAGAGTAGTAGGATTTCATTATTAATAGACAGCGGAATATATGCAATTGCATATTTGATTGGTTACACACAAATTTGTTTTATCACAAAATAACTAAATATACACCTATTTGTTTTTGTATATTTTGCATATTTAATGAAAACTGCATACTTGCATATATCGTGCATATGCAAAAAAATTTGCAGAGACATTTATGTTTAAAATTCACCGCACATTCGATCATTTGCTGTTGTTCCATTTTTTAGCGGCTATTATTTTTCTATGAAAAGATTTTCGGCATTTTTATTTAATTTTAATATGTCAATGTGTGTCGCATAAAATCTGTACATGGTTACCTTATTTCTGAAAGGGTGTAACAGACAAACGGTTGAAGCTTAAATCTTGAAATTTTGTGCGAAAGTAGTTCTTGTCATTATATGTAATTATGTTTCAAGAAATAGTCGATTTTCTCCAATTTGCCGATTCCTTTTTTTGCATATGCAATTTTTTATTTTTATACCCTCACTTCAGTGTGACGAGGGTATATATCATTTGCTACGAAAAAATGTGTAACACATCGAAGGAGTGACCTAAGACCCCAAGTATGTTCGGCGGAAATCCGTTTCGGGCCATTTAAAGTCGAATGAGCAATGTCCGTCTGTATGTCTGCTGGCTGGTGCGCACGATAACTCTCGAAAGGAGTAACCGATTGACTTCAAATTTTGTAAGTGATAATATTTTTTTCTATCTCCGGCTAAGTTCGAAGATGGGCCATATTGGTCCACTCCATCTAGTACCTCCCCCACAAAGGGTTAAAATGTAGTTAAATATTGAATCCTTAATAACTGCTATACTACTTATTCGAATCTTCTGAAATTCCACACATAGTATTGGTTTATTAGTTGCTATCAACTCGAGAAAAATGGGCGATGTTGATACGCCCCTTTCGGTACCTCCCACACAAATGCACCATTTTGCACCAAAAGGTAACAGCTTATAACATTAATACCAGTGTATAAAAATACTTGAAATTTTGTACAGCGTAATGCTTTTATAGTGTCTATAGCCCTGTGAAAAATGGGCGTTAGCACCACGCCCATTTTTGTACCTCCCACACAAAATTGCCAAATCATACCAAAATTTAATATCTCATAACGTTAATATACCAGTGCACATAAACGCTTATAATTCGGCAAGTGAAATGTATTTAAAGTAAAAGTTTAAAGCGAAAAATAGGTGTATTTGTTAAAAACCTTCTGGCACCTCCCACACAAATTGACAGAATAATTCGTTTAATATTCCATATTACATTACTCACAAAGTGAGGGTATACCTTAGTCGGCTTACCCGACTGAAACTTTCTTACTTGTCATATTTTGTTGTGCATAATTGCACAACATGTGCTTGCATATTTTTTGCATATAAAATGCATATATGGAACATGCAGATGGCATTGTATTTAGAATCCAAATATACTCGTACACCTAATTTTAAAATAAAGGGTTTTCCAACAAGAGGTGTTATTTTGGTATTCAAAGAAAAATGCAATTTTTTGAGATAAATGATCGGATGGTAATAATGAAAAATAATGAAAAACAACATCAGCCAAATGGCCACCACGACCACGCTTACAGGACCATATCCTTTTCATGAAATTTTCCATAACCAAATCGCAAAGTGGCTGCCCTGTGTCCTCGATAGCCTCACGAATTCTATCTTTGAGGTCTTGAATCGACGCTGGGCTGTTGGCGTAGAACTTATCTTTCACGTGGCCCCAAAGGAAGAAGTCGCAAGGTGTTAAATCACAAGATCTCGGTGGCCAATTGTGATCACCTCTTCGAGAGATAACACGGTCCGGAAACTTTTCCCGTACCAGAGCAATGGTTTCGTTGCTTGTGTGGCACGTAGCGCCGTCTTGTCATTAATCATCTCTTGATAGCGCAATCCATTCACCGTAACTGTTGATCCAACCTCATTTTCGAAAAAGTAAGGTCCAATGACCCCGCCGGACCATAAACCGCACCAACCAGTAACAAGTTGAGGATGGAGAGGCTTCTCAACAGTAACTCTTGGGTTTTCCGAGCCCCCAATTGCTTGTTGACGTAGGCACCGAGGTGGAAATGTGCCTCAGTCAAGATGATTTTTCGATGATTTTCGATTTGTCTAATTTTAATAATTTCAGTGCGTTGTTCAATCGTGTATCGTTCCATTTTTAGTAATGGCGTAGTTTCTACTTGTCAAATGTCAAGGAATAAAAGCTTCAAAAGTGACAGCTACCGAAATACCGGGTGATTCAAAATGACACCTCTTGTTGGACAACCCTGTATGAAGCTTCTGGATGACAAGTAGACATTGCATATATTTCCGCTGTCAAAATATAAGTGTAGAAAATACTACTGATGCCTGCGAAATTTCAGGGTCATGAGATAAATAATATGGAATTTATATGTGCTCAAAAAATGTGTAAAGTACATTTTTTTTGCAAATTTGTCATCTCTTTTATATTTCTAAACCTAAAAATGTTCGTTTAGGTCAAATGATTAAATTTACGGTATATTCTTTCATATACCGTCTATATGCTATACAGATTTGACTTTACGTTAATAAAGATAATTTGAACTATTGCTGTTTTCAATATTAATACCCTACACCAACCTGTGTTATAGCGTATTATATAATTAAGTTTGTTTTGTGCAGATGTTTGTAACACCCAACAATACTACAGCTTGACCCACCTTAAAGTGAACCGATGGACTCAGAACCACTAGCTGAGTCGATTTAACAATTTCTATACGTCTGTAGGTCCCCCTTAAGTTGTTCGCAAAGTACAGGTCGCAATTTCATTCTGATCTTGATAAAATTCGGCACGAAGCACTCTTTTACATGTGAGTCGAATCCTATTGAAATTGGTCGAAATCGGTTTAGTTACAGGCCCCATATCTGTGCAACACCGATTTGGCTTACAAGTGCTACAAGCTTAATTTTAAATCTGATACGTTAGGAATTTGACACGGTAGAGTTCTTTGATCTAAATACAAACATTGCTAGATTTGGAAAAAATCGGCCGATATAGCCTCTAAGCGCTATAACAGTTCTCTTTTACGTGTTAAAATTCAGGAAAGTGACGTTTCTTAATCCAAGAACGAAGACTGCCCAATTAGAAAGAAATCGGTTCTGATATAAAACCAGTAAGGAAAGGCTAAAGTCGGGCGGGGCCGACTATATAATACCCTACACCACTCTCGAAATATTGAATAACTCTGATATATAAATTTTGTAATTCATGTATAAATTGTTTACATAAATATACTTTTGGGACATTTTATACTTAAATGATACCCTGTACCACAGTGTGGTGTATATGGGAGCTATAGCTAAATCGTTACCGATTTTCTTCAAATTCGGAAATGTTGGTTCATGGATCAAGAAACTCTACCATTCTAAATTTCAAAACGATTGGATGTAAAATATAGCTTCTATAGAACTAAAGGGCCAAATTGGACGAAACATATATTTGGGAGCTATAGCTAAATCATAACCGATTTTCTTCAAATTCGGCAATGTTGATTCATGGATCAAGAAACTCTACCGTTCTAAATTTCAAAACGATTGGATGTAAAATATAGCTTCTATAGAACTAAAGGGCCAAATCGGACGAAACATATTTATGGGAGCTATAGCTAAATCTTAACCGATTTTCTTCAAATTCGGCAATGTTGGTTCATGGATCAAGAAACTCTACCATTCTAAATTTCAAAACGATTGGATGTAAAATATAGCTTCTATAGAACTAAAGGGCCAAATCGGACGAAACATATATATGGGAGCTATAGCTAAATCTTAACCGATTTTCTTCAAATTCGGCAATGTTGATTCATGGATCAAGAAACTCTACCGTTCTAAATTTCAAAACGATTGGATGTAAAATATAGCTTCTATAGAACTAAAGGGCCAAATCGGACGAAACATATATATGGGAGCTATAGCTAAATCTTAACCGATTTTCTTCAAATTTGGCAATGTTGGTTCATGGATCAAGAAACTCTACCATTCTAAATTTCAAAACGATTGGATGTAAAATGCAGCTTCTATAGGACTAAAGGGTCAAATCGGAGGAAAGATATATATGGGAGCTATATCTAAATCTGAACCGATTTCAACTAAATTCAATAGCGATCTTAACATCTGCGAAATACTCTAAACTGCAAAATTTCAGAACGATCGGAGTGAAATTGCGACCTGTTGTCGACGAACAACTTTACATGGACAGACGGACGGACGGACGGAAGGACAGACATGCTTAAATCGACTCAGCTAGTGATTCTGAGTCGATCGGTATACTTTAAGGTGGGTCTAGCTGTGTTATTTTCATGTGTTACAAACATCTGCCGTGAAACAAACTTATAATACCCTGTACCTCAGTGTGGTGTAGGGTATAAAAAGAGCCTCATATAGACGTATTTGCTATTTTAGAGGATCAGCTCTATAGAAATCATACTTCTCATCAAATCTACATAAAATTGTATAGATAAAACTTTCTTCTATCAGTAACGAATACTGCCAATTTAGAAGAAAATCTGTTGGGAATTAGATATAGTCCCCCTCCCCCAATATATTTTCCTTCCATTTAGGCTTCTTAGAACGATAGCATCTCTCTATTACATTCTATATTATTGAAATTGGATAAAGTATAGTTTCTTGATCCAGGGGCGAATTGTGACCAATTAGAAGAAAATCGGTTCGGATTTAGATATATTGCTCATATAAACTTATAACCCGAGTTATAGTCTCACATATGTAACTAATTATGTCCAGATCTACATAAAATTTGCTAGATAACATTTTCATCAATCAAGAACGAATACTGCCAATTTGTAAGAAAATCGCTTCAGATTTAAATAGTATCACTATATTATACATACCCGTATAATGTGTTTGTATCTTAGCATTATAAAATCCGCATTTCTTAACAGATATTTACTAAATTGTACAGATTCCAGTTTATTTAACCAAAAACGAACATTGTCCAATTTCAATAAAATCAGTCTAGATTATACGAGGGTTGCTATTTATATATATAAAATTATATAAAAAACCAACCATTTATCATTGGAAATGGGTTTATTGTTTTTTAAAATATTCTCCGTGAAGATCAATACACTCTTGTATGCGCTCAAACCAATTTTCGAAACACATTTTCCGCTTCGATTGAGACCCCGCCAAAACATGATTCAGGGAACTCTTCAACAGCTGCTTGGGACGTTGAAAAACTTTGAACACGCAGTTTTTTCTTGATGTGAGGGAATTTGGTAAACAGATGGTTGTGTACCACTCAGAATTGATCTCCTACGTTCCACTAAAGACACTGTGGCCACATGACGTGTTTTACCGAAAAAAACGCGATCATTTGCTTCGATGTGCTTCTTCCACGAACAACTTTTGTTGCATTTGGCGATTGCTTTTTTGTTCCGAGCTCATATGCACGGGTCCATGATTCGTCACCTGTTTTTTTTCTACATTTCTTTGCTTCAATCGACACGTGCCTTATTTGGAGCAAACAAATCTTTTTCATAGCCAAATGAACATGCAATACCTTATTGATGCTTGTCATACTAATGCCCAAGGATGCCTAAATCTCACGGTATCATGTCGGTCTTGCTTTATCAGTTCACGGACTGCATCGATGGTATCCGGCAAAACGACTGAAGTTGGACGACCTTCACGAAATTCATCCTGGAGCAAATCAGGAAATAGAAACTATCTCCACTTCTATACAAATTGTTCGAAAATTGATTAGAAGGTTGGCACTGTAAATAACTAAGTATTGATTTATTTTACAGACTAACAGATAAATAACTTAGTCTTGATATAGTTCACAGACGGACATATACTTGCAGTATTTAACAAGCCGAAATAGTGGCAGTATGGGATGCCACGAGCCACAGCAAAGTGACCAATACTGGTGTCGTCATTAACTACGGCAACTAGGATGCTATTAAATCTCAGGAGGCTACAATCCTAAATTCGCAAACAGCCCTCGTCTGCCGCAGATGTCTTAACGAGATGGCTGATCAGTTTAACTTATACCTCAAATGGGTACCTATGTATAGGAATATCCCAGGGAATTGGAAAGCCGTTGCACTTGTTAGGAAAGGGACGACATTAGCATGATTTGACTTATGCAAGAAGCAGTCCAATGAGAAATCGTCATATGTTGGGTGGCTAGACAAATCTGGCCCACAAACGACGTAAGGAGGTCTAAATATCTTCTCGGATTAGAGAGGAAAGAACTGTCTACCTTAGTGTCACTGCCTGATGGAGGAACACCTTAGGAGTTTGAGAAATGAGTCCAATGGCTTCTGCAGAAGCTATGGATATAAGTAGGAAGTGATGAGCATTTGGAACCTGATTTGTTACTGAGTAAACTACATCCGGCGTACTAAGTCGGCCTTTCTAGGAAGTCTGACACACCTTACCATTATTGATATTCGTATACTAGTTCAAACAGTTTGGTTTCGATAAGGGGCATCTAAGCCCTTGGTTGTACTAGGGACCACAATTGGTCTCTGTGAGATGGCAACATCGGCTGCTAAACTAACATAAACCTAAATATAAAAAATCTAAAACTTATTACAGAATATTTTCGAAAAAATAATTGTCCAATAACACTATGCAACAAATGAAAACTTTTTTGAAAATTACACGGACTTTACAGTATATGTTCGAGTCAGAACATACCAAAGCTCAATACTTAACACAAACACCAAAAAAAGGTAAAATTCATGTTCGTACAGCAATGTTAGTCATATTATCTAGTGGTCGGAGCAATAACGATACCAGTAAAGAACGTTTTTGACTGGAAGTTGACCGTTTTTTTGGTTTTTGTGTTAAGTTTTGGGCTTCGGTATGTTCTGACACATATGGTAAAATTTGATTGACAACATTTTTGTAGAACATTTCATCCCCGCATTCTCCATTTTAAGGTGTGTTTTTTACGATTTGTTAAAATAGGGCCAACAATTACAGTTATGTGGGGTAGCTAGAGGGTTAATACGTTCCACAAAAAGATTGGCCTTAATATTTTCCATAAAGTTCCTGAACATACCCTACACCAAAAAATAATATTTTTGTTACATAATAGTGAAAATCTTAAATTTTTGAGGTACAATGTGGTTTTTTGAGCTATTTAGGGTGCCTAGACACTTTCAGATTGTATTGATATGTTCACAAAAGTTGTTCAGATTTGCGTTGGCTACAATTTTGCCCAAAATTGTTAGTGAAAAAAGTGAAAAAAATATGTTTTTCCTTCCATTTTTCCAAAAAAATGTGCGGAAAAAAATATTTTTTGCACAAAATGTTAAGAAACTTAGATCATCATATTTTAAGCTACATTATAGCCAAATATAGTTAAGCAGTATCACCATGTCTGAATTAGTTGTTGGACAAAAGCTGATGCACGTTTCTCAAGGGGCCCATTGATTTTCAGAAACTTTGGAGGCCCACAAAAAAAAATTGGTCACCAATTTCGCCACACCGAGTATAGGGTTAAACTACCCTTTGGTAGTATAATCAAACCTATACTGTTAAGTCCGTGTAGAGGTCGCTTCAAAATACCATAGCGCCATAGATATCACATTGAGCCATAGATACCACATTCTTAAAGCAATTTAGCAGAAACTTTGCAGTTTGTATTCTATTTTGACAAGAATTTACCACAGGAAAAATTTCATATATCGGTTAATATTTTGTTATAGTCACCCTATAGAGGTCGCTCCAAAATATATGCATTTAAGCCAAAAATACAATATTTATACCCTCACTAAAGTGACGAGGGTATATATCATTTTATACGAAAAAAAAGTGTAACACATCGAAGGAGTGACCTAAGACCCCATGTATGTTCGGCAGAAATCCGTTTTGGCCCATTTTAAGTCGAATGAGCAATGTCCTCTCCAAAGGAGTAACCGATTGACTTCAAATTTGGTACGTGGTAATATTTTTTTCTATGTCCGGCTAAGTTCGAAGATGGGCCATATTGGTCCACACCTTCTAGTACATCCCCCACAAAGGTTAAAATGTTGTGAAATATTGAATCTTTAATAACTGCTATAATACGTATTCGAATCTTCTGAAATTCCACACATAGTATTAGTTTATTAGTCGCTATCAAATCGAGAAAAATGGGCGAAGTTTCTACGCCCCTTTTGGTACCTCCCACACAAATGCATCATTTTGCACCAAAAGTCAATACCTTATAACATTAATACCAGTGTATAAAAATACTTGAAATTTTGTACAGTGTAATGCTTTTATAGTGTCTATAGCCCTGTGAAAAATTTACGTTATTGCCACACCCCTTTTTATACCTCCCACACAAAGGTACCATTTTGCACAAAAACTTAAGCGCTTACATCGTGAGTACCAATGCACGAAAATGCAACAACATTTTACACATTGTAGCGCTATTGAAGTGACTATGGTCCTGTAAAAAATGGGCGTTATCACCACGCCCCTTTTTGTACCTTCCACACAAAATGGCCAAATCATACCAAAATTTATTATCTCAACGTTGATTTACCAGTGCACATAAACGCTTATAATTCGGAACAGTGCAATTTGTTTAAAGTATCTACTATTTAGCGAAAAAAGGTGTATTTGTTAAAAACCTTCTGGTACCTCCCACAAAAATTGACAGAATAATTCGTTTAATATTCCAAATTACATTACTCATAAAGTGAGGGTATGTATACCTTAGTCGGTTTACACGACTGAAACTTTCTTATTTGTTTCTTCTAATTAAGACAAGAATTCATCGCAGTAAAATTTTTTTTATCGGTTCATATTTTGTTATAGTCCACCTATCGATGTTGCTCACAAAAAGGCTTATTTAAGCCATAAACACCACATATTCTAAGAAATTTAGCTGAAACTTTGCACTTTATATTAAATTTTGGCAAAAATTCACCTCAATAAAATGCATACTTATACAAATAAAACTTTATTTTGTTGTAGTCCTCATGTAGATGTAGCTCTCAAAAAGCTATTTTAAAGCATAAATACCACATTTTCAGGTGAAGAGTTTGGCTAAAGAATTAGCGGCCTAAAAATGTCAGCGTTCTTTTCTTTTAATAATTTATTTAAACAAAAAGACTCGTTTCATGATTTGCTCCATATACAAAGATTTTTCTGGTAACAATATTGAATGCAATCCATGGTGGAGGTTATATAAGATTCGGCATGACCGAACTTAAAGCTTTTACTTTTTATATGTAGTACGATGTTACAAAGTAAACTTCAAAAGGAATTTTGAGCTAGGCTTTTTGTAAAACACCGTGCGATACGACTTCCCTTCCAAGAACGTTACTATAAAGAAGTAAAAATATAGGCTAACAGTAGATAAACTGCATAATCAGTTTTTTATTTCGTGATCGTTTGTCCTTTTTATAGGACTTTTAACATTTCAAGGATACAATTTTTCAAAACCATTTTCTTTGCACTTATTACAATGCCAATTGATAAATATGCATATCCAGTGAAATGGGGGAATATTTGCGATATTTAATAAAATGTTTGGACTAACGATCATGAAATAAAAAACTGGCCTATATTTTTACTTCTATATAGTCTCGTTCCTGGGAGGAAAGGAATAGATAGATAGATAGATTTAGGGGAATAATTTAAAAAATACCTTTTTGGGAATTTTTTGAATTTATTTTCGGAATTTTGAATTGTGTTTCGATTTCAGACGTCAATACTTCGTAAGCATTGACAGAATGATTAAAATACATTCTTTTTTTTATACCCTACACCACACTGTGGTACAGGGTATTATAACTTTGTGCATTTGTTTGTAACACCCAAAAGGAGAAGAAATAGACCCATCGTTTATTATACCGATCGACTTAGAATCACTTTCTGAGTTGATTTAGCTATGTCCGTCTGTCTGTCCGTCTGTGCATGTATTCTTGTAATCAAAGTACAGGTCGCAATTATGGTCCGATCTCGACGAAACTTTACACATAACTTTTTTTTGGCCCAAGGACGATTCCTATTGAATTTGGTTAAAATCGGTTCAGATTTAGATATAGCCCCCATATATATGTTAGCCCCCATATATATGTTAGTCCCGATTTGACATGTAAGCGCTGTAAAACTTTATTTTATATCCGATCAGTATGAAATTCGGCAAAAAGAGGTTTCTTATTATATGAATAAACACTATTAAATTTGGAAGAAATCGGTTCAGATTTAGATATAGATATATTTATATTTATATTTATATCCGATCAGTGCGAAATTCGGCACAGAGAGGTTTCTTATTACATGAAGGAATACTGCTAAATTCGGAGAAAATCGGTTCAGATTTAGATATAGCCCCCATATATATGTTACCCCCGATTTTACATGTAAGCGCTGTAAAAACTGTATTTTATATCCGATCAGTATGAAATTCGTCAGAAAGAGGTTTCCTATTATATGAATGAACACTTTTAAATTTGGAAGAAATCGGTTCAGATTTAGATATAGCCCCCATATATACGTTACCCCCGATTTGACATGTGAGCGCTGTAAAAATGTTATTTTATATCCGATCAGTGCGAATGTCGGAAAAAAGAGGTTTCTTTCTACATGAAGGAATACTGCCAAATTCGGAGAAACTCGGTTTAGATTTAGATATAACACCCATATATATGTTACCCCCGATTTGACCTGTAAGCGGAGGTCGGAGAAAATCGGTTCAGATTTAGATATAGCTCCCATATATATGTTACCCCCGATTTGGCATGTAAGCGCTGTAGAGACTGTATTTTATATCCGATCAGTACGAAATTCGACAGAAGGAGGTCTTTTTACATGAATGAGTATTCAGGGAACATCGGTTCAGATTTATATTAAAGCTCCATATATATGTTCCTCCTGATTTGGTATCAAACCGCTATATAAGTTGTATTTTACTTCCGATCATTAAAATTTTCCAGAAAGATGTTTCTCAATTTAGGAACGAATATTGCTTAATTTAGCGATTATCGTTTCAGAATTAGATAATATGTTTCTACTCATTTACCAATTATTCCAAATTATTATGGCAATGACCCTTATCGCATTGTTAGGGAGGTGTAGGGTATTATATAGTCGGCCCCGCCCGACTTTCTGCCTTTCCTTACTGGTTTAATATTGTATGAAGTTATTACGAGGGAAGATTGAATTTGGAGGTAACGTATTCCTAAGTGTTTCAGAATCTAGTTAAAAAGCATTCAACTTCTTCTAATAGTATTCTATCATCTTTTCAGCAGAATCGAAGATATCTTACAAGATATTGCAAAAAAAAAACAATTTTTTTTAGAACATTTTAATAATTGTGAAATAAAAGAGTCATAAAAACATCTAAAACTGAACAGGCATATAATATTTTTATTAGTCTATCGTAAAGTCTGATCTGTCATGAATAAAATAACCCTATTCCGAGAAAATCGATGTTTAATTTAATAAAAAGTTGTATTACCTACTTAATGTCTTCAATACCATAATTCAATGTCAAATTCGACCTATCCCAATACATATGTATGTATAAGTATATCCCGTCTTATGACAAATTATTTTTGGCCTATTCAATTACTGCCAAAGTCAAACAAACTCGCATGTTTGCAAAGATTGCAAAATACGAATATATTATTGCATATTTTAGGCAAATATACAATTTAGCAAACATCCGTCACACGTCATTTCTGCACAAATTGTCAATAAACAAAAACGTTAATGCTGACAATGCGTCGCCGACATTTTCTGCACTATTTGGCTGATTGTCAATAACAATTTCTTAATCCATTTGCACATAAAGCAAAATTTGGAAGCGCTGAGAATAAGAATAGCTTAATACACAGGGACGAGAACACTAGAGTTATACCTTATGATGAATAATTATGAAAACGACTTTTTAACCTCAAGTATGCTAAACATTTCTCAACTATATTAAAGTTTCTTTAAGATTCCGCTGAGTTAGACTGCTTTTCATCTCAACACTATTATTGCATTCGGTTTGATTAATTGTATATGACATTAACATATTGATGAGACACATTATCATTTTGATTTATTCACTACGACCGATTGCAATTTGCACGAGGGACATACATATAAACAAACACGAAAATTATTTTTTTTAAATTAACTTAATTATCTGTAGAGTTTAAAAAATGTTTCATAGGTTCTTCAATAAGTACAGGTTGATGTTGACTACTTGTGGCGAACATGTTGTTTTTGGCAACACAGAAACAAATATATATAATTGGATCATGGTTTGTTCGACTGCTTAAAACTACTGGACCAAATTGAATACCTCCTTCTCAACAGGTGGAGCTAAACACCTGACCGCTGAGGGTCCTGTATGAGCAAGAAAGCTAAAATTTTGCACAACCACAATGAAAAAAATGTTGAAGACGGCGGCAATGATTTAGAGCCAATGATAATTTGGCTTTAAAGTTAGTACATTTCCTACTTAAATTACAACTAATTTTCTTAATATTAAGAAAATCGGCTTAATTTGTATTAAATTGTCTTAATATTAAGTGTGGAATATTCTTACTTTAAAGATTATTTGTCATTGGCTCGAAATCATTGCTACTGTCTTAAAAGTTAGTAAACTTTTTTTCTGTGCATAGACAAGAGTTTATACAAGTGACTTTTCTGCTAACGTTGCAAAACAAAAATTGTATGTTCACACGGTTTTAAATTCACAGGGTTGCATTTTTCCGCCATTTTTCTGGCAATATTGTCCGATCTGCAAATCGTCTGTACTTACCTTAACTCCACTTTGTTTAAAATATTATTTAAGCAGTCGAACACACAAGTGATTTTTCGCGTAGTCAAGAACTGACCCTATGGTCAGTTCTGGCGTTATCAAAAACATGAGAATTGGGTTTGTCTCTTCGAAAGCATTTTATAGGATTAAAAGCTAAAATTTTTTAAATATATATCCTACAGGGTTTTCCAATAAGAGTGTTATGATTTCTTTGAAAAAACTCACTTATTGCTAAGGAAATTCAAAAGTTTTTTATTTAATGTGAAGTACAATCGATACAATAAATAAAACGTCATTTTTTCTAAATAAAAACGTCACTAAATAAAACGTCACTTTTTCCACCAAATCAATTCGTATGTCATGAATGGCACGTTCAATATTGACTTGTAAAGCTTGAAAAGAGTCTGGTTTATTTCGAAAGACCAATGTTGAAATCAATGGTAGCCCCACAAAAAATAGTCTAATGCAGGGATGTAACGAATATTCGCCTTCCCATCATTCGCATCATTTTAACATTCGCAAAAACCATCTTTGGCTTATTTGCTTTCGCATTCGCTTTCGCAAAAATATATTTCAGTATTCGCTTCCATTTGTTAAAAATGTTAAAACTCCTTATTCCCTTCACACAATTTGAAGATATTAATACCAATGAAAACCTCTGCCACTTCTCTTCAAAACAGTTGAAAAAATATGTTTGTCCTATTAGTAACAGGAGGTAAAAATATGGAAAACATTCTTAATACTTGAATATCCTGAAAAGTATCAATTCAATTCCATAAATTTGTTGGTACTAAAGGGTCAAACTATTATTCGCATTCGCTTTCGCAAAAATGCATATTTTACTATTCGCATTCGCAACAAATATATTTCAATATTCGCTTTCGCTAAAGTCACTTTCGTTACATACCTAGTCTAATGGTGTTAAATCACAACTTCTTGGAGGCCACTCAATGTCACAATTTCTTGAAATAATCGAATCTACAAACTTTTCTCTCAACAATTCAATTGTTTCAGTTGCTGTGTGGCACGTAGCCACAATCGGCCAATGGCAAAAAGATAGCTCTTAACGAGAGCTAAAATATTGCTCATGGGTGTCAAGGTCGTAGGTCGACTGGAAAGTGTTTTTTTTTTGGATTTAATAATGGACTTAGCGCACGAAAAGTTGCAATTGGAGAACGATTATTTTGATAATAAAACTGAATAATTTGTAAACGTTGTTCTTGCGTATATCTCTCCATGATGAAATTGTAAACACTACTGAATACAATGAAAAACAGATGACAGATCATGACATATTACAAATGGCCGAAACGTCACTTCAAAATCATATCATCCCTATTGGAAACCCCGTTATATTATTATTATTATTATTATTATTTTTATTTACTATCAATAATCTACATGCATTAATAATATATACAAATCTTGAGTTTTTATGAAAACCCCGTTTTATACGACAAATATAAACGCGTAAAAGAATTTTTAATTCCCAGACGGTGGTCAGTGTAGCAGTAACCCCATTTTTGGTCATTATTTCAGATATTTTATTTTATTTTTTATTAAAGAGCTTATAATCTAAAAATGTAAATGTACATACATGCATATATACATAATAGGTGATTCGAAAACAACTAACAACTGCAGTGACCAAGGCAATTGCCACTCTTTCAGTACTTAAAAAGTCTTTTAAAAACTATGAACCTACAAACAGATGTGCATATATACAGTGCTTTTACGCCAAGTGATTTTTGACCACTTGGACGCTGAGTCTCCTGTAAGAGCTACAAAGCCGAAATTTTCCATATGGATATGGACTCGAGTGTTCTATAAACGAATCGGATTTTGGCCAGTGGCCAGTTCTCGCGCTATCAAAAACAAAAGTCTTATTTTCATCATTTCAAAAGAAAAAAACCCAAATCTTTGTAAATATGTAGTACTACGAGTATACAACGAAAATTTACCCTCTCGATACTAGAGATGAAATTTTAGGATTTATCAAGTGGATGTTTGGCGTAAAAAATAACCTCATTATTTGAGAACGGATCGTTCGATTTTCACGATTTTGGGATTATGGATTCGTATTGGACAGTGACACTGTGAAGGAAATTTTCTGATTGGTCAAAGGAATTTGAAGATATTGAAATTGATGCATTTGTATTAGCACAAGAAATGACTCTATGGACAAAAGTTTAGGATTGATCAAATGATCGTTTCACGGCCACAATAACATCACAGCTCAAGTATGGATCGTTCGAACTTTGACAATTTTGGATTTGGTGTATTCGTATTGGTCCATGGAAGGTCTCTATGTGGCCAAAAAAAGAAGTGGTCAAATAAGCGTGGCGCGGCCAACGCAAACTCATAGCTCAAGACTTGATCGTCCAGTTTCCGCGATTTTGACCCAATAGCTTTTTTTAATAGATTGAGGCATACTATTTTATGAAGCCAAAACAAAACATGGCACAGTTTTTTTAAATTTTTTTCTATAATTCCAATTTTTATGGAAGATACTTTAAGCATTTTGATAAAGCCGGGATACCATTTGGATTGCAGGAAATTGTAAGAGATAGAAATGCTGAAAACGTCAGTTTCACGTACAAACGGAAGTTTGTCGTTAAAACAATTAAAAAAATTTGATTTTTTTTTAACAAAATCATATTTTGCTGAAACGAAAAAATCCATAAAAAATAGCAAAAAATGTTTGTTCCATTTCTTAAAACTGTCATCCTAACGAAGAAAACAATGTCTATTTTGCAAAATATGTATGATATTGTAAAAATATCATATCATATTGTAAAACCAGTAAGGAAAGGCAGAAAGTCGGGCGGGGCCGACTATATAATACCCTACACCTCCCTAACAATGCGATAAGGACAATTTCCATAATAATTTGGAATAATTGGTAAATGGGTAGAAACATATTATCTAATTCTGAAACGATAATCGCTAAATTAAGCAATATTCGTTCTTAAATTGAGAAACATCTTTCTGGAAAATTTTAATGATCGGAAGTAAAATACAACTTCTATAGCGGTTTGATACCAAATCAGGAGGAACATATATATGGAGCTTTAATATAAATCTGAACCGATCTTCCCTGAATACTTATTCATGTAAAAAGACCTCCTTCTGTCGAATTTCGTACTGATCGGATATAAAATACAGTCTATACAGCGCTTACATGTCAAATCGGGTGTAACATATATATGGGAGCTATATCTAAATCTGAACCGATTTTCTCCGAATTTGGCAGTATTCATTCATATAATAGGAAACCTCTTTCTGACGAATTTCATACTGATCGGATATAAATTACAGTTTTTACAGCGCTTACATGTCAAATCGGGGGTAACATATATATGGGAGCTATATCTAAATCTGAACCGATTTTCTCCGAATTTAGCAGTATTCCTTCATGTAATAAGAAACCTCTCTTTGCCGAATTTCGCACTGATCGGATATAAAATAACATTTTTACAGCGCTTACATGTCAAATCGGGGGAAACATATATATGGGGGCTATATCTAAATCTGAACCGATTTCTTCCAAATTTAACAGTGTTCATTCATATAATAAGATACCTCTTTCTGCTGAATTTCGTACTGATCGGATATAAAATACAGATTTTACAGCGCTTACATGTCAAATCGGGGGTAACGTATATATGAGAGCTATATCTAAATCTGAACCGATTTCTTCCAAATTTAACAGTGTTCATTCATATAATAAGAAACCTCTTTCTGTCGAATTTCAGACTGATCGGATATAAAATAAAGTTTTTACGGCGCTTACATGTCAAATCTGGGGTAACATATATATGGGGGCTATATCTAAATCTGAACCGATTTTAACCAAATTCAATAGGGATCGTCCTTGGGCCAAATAAAATATATGTGTAAAGTTTCGTCGAGATCGGACCATAATTGCGACCTGTACTTTGATTACAAGAATACATGCACAGACAGACAGACGGACAGACAGACGGGCATAGCTAAATCAACTCAGAAAGTGATTCTAAGTCGATCGGTATAATAAACGATGGGTCTATTTCTTCTCCTTTTGGGTGTTACAAACAAATGCACAAAGTTATAATACCCTGTACCACAGTGTGTTGTAGGGTATAAATAGGGAAAATCAAAAAATAGTTTTTCATATTTTTTATTTTGGCAAATTTTGTTTGGGATGTACCAAAAGGGGCGTGTCAATAACGCCCATACTAACATACTATGGGTACTATAAAAACATTACACTGTACAAAATTTCAGGTAACTTCTTGTGTAAAATGACCCATTTGAATAGGAGGTACCAAAAGGGGTGTGGCAATAATGCCTATTTTTCACGGGACTGTAGGTTTTGTAAAAACATTACACTGTACAAAATTTCAGGTATTTGTATGGACTGGAATCAAAGTTAAAAGCCTTTAACTTCTTGTGCAAAATGGTCCATTTGTATGGGAGGTACCAAAATGGGCGTGGCAATAACGCCAATTTTTCACGGGAATGTAGTTACTATAAAAGCATTCACAAACTTCACAAAATTTCAAGTATTTCTTTGAACTGGAATCAATGTTATAAGCTGTAACTTTTTGTGTTAAATGGTCCATTTGTATGGGAGGTACCAAAAGAGACGTGGCAACTTCGCCCATTTTTCTCAAGACGATAGCTAACAAGAAACTAATACTATGTGTGGAATGGTCAAAATTCTGAATTTTGATCCTTTGTGGGGGAGGTATTTGAAGGAGTACTCCATCCAACAAACTCCATCTTTGGCCTTAGTCTGAGATAGAAAAAATATTGACACATACCAATTTGTAGACACTTGGTTAATCCTGTCGAAAGTTATCGTGAGTACCAACCAGACTGACGGACAGGCTGACGGACATTGCTATAATGACTTAAAATGGCCCAAAATGAATTTCGTCGAATATTCTTGGGGTCTCTTAGGTCACTCCATCGACATGTTACTCCTTTTGACCTGCAGCATCTGATATATACCCTTGTTCACAATAGTGGGTGTGTAAAAACCGGATTATGTTGAAATTCTCTTATTTCTAATAAAAGTGCTATAATTTCTATATTTATCCATAGATTTTCTTCAAATAGGCTTTGTTTTCTTCGTCATAATGCTAGCTTCCAGATATCGGAACAAAAAAATTTTTAATAATTTTTGTCTATTTTTTGTTTTTTTTTTCGTGCCATCAAAAAACGATTTTTTCGAAAAAAAATCAATTTTTTCTAATTATTTTAACGACATTTACTAAACTTCTATTTCCACGTGAAAGTGTCATTATTAACATGTGTAGACCTCATAATTTCCTTTAATTTAAAGTACCGAGTTTTCCAAAAGGGATGCTATGATTTTGTAATTACGTTTCGGCCATTTGTAATATATCATGATCTGTCATCTGTTTTTCATTGTATTCAGTAGTGTTTACAATTTCATCATGGAGAGATATACGCAAGAACAACGTTTACAAATTATTCAGTTTTATTATCAAAATAATCGTTTTCCAATTGCAGCTTTTCGTGCGCTAAGTCCATTTTTCCAAATCAAAAAAAAACACTTTCCAGACGACCTTGACACCCATGAGCAATATTTTAGCTCTCGTTAAGAGCTATCTTTTTGCCATTGACCGATTGTGGCTACGTGCCACACAGCAAACGAAACAAATGAATTGTTGCAAGAAAAGTTTGGAGATTCGATTATTTCAAGAAATTGTGATATTGAATGGCCTCCAAGAAGTAGTGATTTAACACCATTTGACTATTTCTTGTGCGGTTGTTTAAAGTCATTGATCTTTCGAAATAAACCAGACTCTCTTCAAGCTTTACAAGTCAATATTGAACGTGCCATTCATGACATACGACTTGATTTAGTGGAAAAAGTGCTCGAAAATTGGGTTCATCGAATGCGTTCCTGCAGAAGAAGTCGTGGAGGCCATTTTAATGACGTTTTATTTAGAACTTAATTGTATCGATTGTACTTCACATTAAATAAAAAACTTTTGAATTTCCTTAACAATAACTGTGTTTTTTCCAAATAAATCATATCACTCTTATTGGAAAACCCTTCAAAAAATATGATCCAAATACAAAAGACACCTTCCAAGAAAATGGGAATTTTAAAGAATTTTTTTTTTAAATATTTGGTTCGTGTTTAGGACACCATATTACACCAGAAAATGTAATGCACAGCCCTTAGACAAAAATTTTGTTGTATAGTGGAATTCATCGTTCGATGTTCATATTATTATTTTCATTACATTAACGAATTTGGACGGAATGAAGTTCGCCGGGCCAGCTACTAAAGTTTAAAAGTCTAACTTTCAATTGAATAACGTGTTCTACATAGAGTCAAGAAGTGACATCGGATGGGACCTTTATAAGAGTGATATATCAAAATATAGGGATTGTTCCTAGCCTAAGAAATGTCTCTGCGGCAACTTTCGTAAAGATCGCGTCATATTTGCGAATTGCATTTTGATCAGAAGAATACATGGACAGACAGTCGGACATTGCTTAATCGATTGGAAAGTGATTCTATGCCGATCGGTATAATTAACTATGGGTCCATCTCTTTTCTCCATGGGTGTTACGAACAAAAATCATAACACATTGTATCAAGGAGTGGTGTCGGGTATTAACAAGGTATATTTAAAGGCCATTTAAAATTTTAAATTTGAATCGGCTATAAAAGAAAGTACTGATCATTTTTAAAATTTCTGGTTTTATTGGAAATTTTGAACTTTGTAATTTAATAATGGAACACAATATCATTCATTTGCCTACCACGACTGGTTCGGCTCGATCAACCGAATTTTTCAGTACATTTTCGATTGTTTCGGGTCGAATCTCTTCAATGGCAACTTCGATTTCATGTTTCAACGCTTCAATTGTCTCGGGATGCTTTGCGTAACATTTATCCTTAATGGCTCCCCACAGAAAATAATCCAAAGGGCCCAAATCACAAGTCAAAGTAATCGGTAGTTTAAATTTAAAATTCTAAATGGCCACCCTATAACTAACTTAACCTATGTCTTTTTTCAGCCCACTATACTCTACTTGTAGTGAACAGTAAACAATAAATCCTATATGTGTTAATGCCTATAATATGCGAAGTTACCGGGGGACATTCTGAAATATCCTTTTCCGGTTTAACTACTAAAAATTAAATCAGTATTGAAAACAAATCAGTTTTAAATTTTCATCGGCATCACTTTCATTTATTCAAATTCACATTCCTCGATTTACTTCTTCAACAAAAGGGGAGCGGCGAAAGGAGTGGCTACTGGAGCAGCGGCATAAGTGGTGTAAGCGGCAGGGAAGGCAGCAGAGTGGGCAATGGTGTGGGCGTTGTAGCTGGAGGCATAAGGAGCAACATAGGCGGCACTACCAACAACAGCAGCAGCAGGAGCGGCATAAGCCAAAGGAGCCGAGTAAGCAGAATAAGCCAAAGGAGCTGAGTAGGCCAAAGGAGCAGCGCTGTAAGCTAAAGGAGCTACCACACCGGGTTTGGCGGCGGCAACAGCCACGAGAGCGAAGAAGCAAACAGCGATCTGGAAATAACAACAAGTACATTTACTATTTTCAAAAAAAATAAATGAATAAATCAACTTACGAATTTGAACATTTTGAGAAGTTTGGTGTTAGTTTGGTTGATGGACAATATAAAATTGATAGTGAATGCAACCAAATTGAAGCCTTTTATACAAAATAGCTTCCTAAAAACATTGATATGAACAAACCTTAAAAGAATCTAAATCGATTTGTTATATGACTGATCATAAACACGGCAATCTGTCCTTCATTACAATTAAATGAACATGAAACTTGCTGTAGAATATTTGTTAAGCGCGATCATAAACCCGTCAATCTGTCCTTCACTACAAAGAAATTGAGACCAAATACTAACACTAAATGTACTTGAATTAAAAACATGACACATACTATAGAATATATGAAACAAGTATTTAGAAAAAGTATTAAACATTAAAAAGCATATCCGGTAATTGCATGTAAATATATCCATTCATAAATTTAGCCTCCATTCTACTAACCAATTTCTAACAAGTCTTGCAGACATTTTTTTGTTATTTGTATTTCCTATACTAACCGTCTTACTAGCTTTGAATTATAAAGTACATCAACCTTTAGTGTGCATGCGCAGAATACTTAATTAAGTCTGTGGGATGAAATGTGAATCGACTACATTCGATATAAAAGACTTGCGACCTGAGGTGTTTACTATCAATTTCGTATTGTCAATCCAACAAACAACCACAAATCTCCACAAAATGTTCAAATTCGTAAGTTTATTTTATCACGTTTAACTGCAATAATATATATTAATAGTATCATTTCTCCCAACTATCAGATCGCTGTTTGCTTCTTCGCTGTCTTGGCTGTTGTTGCCGCTAAACCCGGTGTGGTTGCTCCTTTGGCTTATAGCGCTGCTCCTTTGGCATACTCCGCTCCCTTGGCTTACTCTGCCTACTCTGCTCCTTTGGCTTACTCCGCACCTGCTGCTGCTGTTGTCGGTAGTGCCGCCTATGTTGCTCCCTATGCCTCCAGCTACAATGCCCACACCATTGCCCACTCTGCTGCCTTCCCCGCCGCTTATACCACTTATGCCGCTGCTCCCGCCTTTGCTGCTCCAGTAGCCACCCCCTTCGCCGCTCCCCTTTTGTTGAAGAAGTAAATCAGAGAATGTGAATTTGAATAAACGACAAAGATGACAACTGAATGATAAAAAAATATAGATTTGTTTTACTTAGCATTTGTTAATAGTCTAGGTTTTCAAAAGAGTTCTCCACTAGATGTAAGATACCATTTGTAGAGCGTCTATGACGAAATGTTGGACACATTTAGATAAATGCTATATTTATATCACAGCCGTATAGGAATCGTGTTATATATATACATTAGGGCGGGTCGATTTAAAAATCGCCCATTGCTCAGTGAAAATCGTATTCTAGGGATCAAAATAAGAAACTTTGCCGAAGGAACCATACCTCTAAAACGAATTCTGATGTCCCGGAAAAAATCCCACTTTGAACCATTTAAAGTGCTCCAATCGAGTCCAAATGTATGACCGACCCCCACTCAGTGAAGTGTTCAGTGAAAATCGTATTCTAGGGATCAAAATAAGAAACTTTGCCGAAGGAACCATACCTCTAAAACGAATTCTGATGTCCCGGAAAAAATCCCACTTTGACCCATTTAGAGTGCTCCAATCGAGTCCAAATGTATGGAACCCCCAGAGTGTTCCAGGGGGTGTGCCACTGGCATGGGTGGGTCGGGCCTCCAAAGTTAGTGGGGGTGTCATACATTTGGACTCGATGGGTGAAAGTGGGATTTTTCAAAATTTGCCCCTACCCAAAAGTTCGACCCAAATTCCGGGGCATCAGAATTCGTTTTAGAGGTATGGTTCCTTCGGCAAAGTTTCTTAGTTTGATCCCTAGAATACGATTTTCACTGAGCAATGGCGACTTTTTTTGCCTCCCCACAAATCGACCCGGCCTAATATACATGCATGTATTTAGCTTAATTTGTATACCCTATTCTACACTGTGCTACAGCTATTATAAGTTTGTTTTGCGCCAGATGTTTATAACACCTTGAAATGAGACAGCTAGACTCTATATACCGATCGACTCCAAATCAGCAGCTGTCGATTTAACCATGTCTGTCCGTCCGTCCGTCCGTCCGTCCGTCTCTTTCGCACCTGGGAAGAGTCCAATTAAAAAGGGTCAAAATCGGTTCATATTTATATACAGCCCCCATATATACGAGTACCATATACTTTGACATATTAGAGCTACGGAAGATGTATTTCACATCCCATCAATTTGAAATTTAGCAGGGAAGAATTTCTTGTTACATGTTTGAAAAAAATTGTCGAGTTTGACAGCAGAGGGCCGACTCCAGTTTTAGACTCTAATGTAGCGAAAAGCCAGCTCGAGCTCATCAAAAGTACGACACCAGTTTTAGACTCAAGTATAGATAAATATCGACCTCAGTGGTCGGCTCTAGTGCAGCAGAAGTCCGACATCAGATGTGAACTTTAGCATAGAGGAAGGCTGACCTCCGTGGTTGATTGTAGTAAAATGGAAGATCGACCTCGATTTTTATACCCCACACCACACTGTGGTACAGGGTATTATAAGTTTGTTTCACGGCAGATGTTTGTAACACCTGAAAATAACACAGCTAGACCAACCTTAAAGTATACCGATCGACTCAGAATCACTAGCTGAGTCGATTTAACGATGTCCGTCCGTCTGTCCATGTAAAGTTGTTCGTCGACTACAGGTCGCAATTTCACTCCGATCGTTCTGAAACTTTGCAGTTTAGAGTATTTCGCGGCTGTTAAGATCGCTATTGAATTTGGTTGAAATCGGTTCAGATTTAGATATAGCTCCCATATATATCTTTCGTCCGATTTGGCCCTTTAGTCCTATAGAAGCTGTATTTTACATCCAATCATTTTGAAATTTAGAAATGCCAAATTTGAAGAAAATCGGTTAGGATTTAGCTATAGCTCCCATATATATGTTTCTTCCGATTTGGCCCTTTAGTCCTATAGAAGCTGTATTTTACATCCGATCGTTTTGAAATTTAGAATGGTAGAGTTTCTTGATCCATGAACCAACATAGCCGAGTTTGAAGAAAATCGGTTAAGATTAAGCTATAGCTCCCATATATATGTATGTTTCGTCCGATTTGGCCCTTTAGTCCTATAGAAGCTGTATTTTACATCCGATCATTTTGAAATTTAGAATGGTAAAGTTTCTTGATCCATGAACCAACATTGCCGAATTTGAAGAAAATCGGTTAAGATTTAGCTATAGCTCCCATATATATGTTTCGTCCGATTTTGCTCTTTAGTCCTGTAGAAGCTGTATTTTACATCCAATCATTTTGAAATTTAGAATGGTAGAGTTTCTTGATCCATTAACCAACACTACCGAATTTGAAGAAAATCGGTTAAGATTTAGCTATAGCTCCCATATATACGTTTCGTCCGATTTGGCCATTTAGTCCTATAAAAGCTGTATTTTACATCCAATCGTTTTGAAATTTAGAATGGTAGAGTTTCTTGATTCATGAACCACCAATGCCGAATTTGAAGAAAATCGGTAAAGATTTAGCTATAGCTCCCATATATATGTTTCATCCGATTTGGCTCTTTAGATCCAATCGGTTTTATACCCTACACCACACTGTGGTACAGGGTATTATTTAAGTATAAAATGTCCCAAAAGTAAATTTATGTAAACAATTTATACATTAATTACAAAATTTATATATCAGAGTTATTCAATATTTCGAGAGTGGTGTAGGGTATTATATAGTCGGCACCGCCCGACTTTAGCCTTTCCTTACTGGTTTTATTTCTTTTCAGTATTTTGTAAAAAAGTCTTTAACGAATTTAAAATGGAACAGTACACAATTGAACGATCACGAATATTCTAAGCAGAAAATGGCCACCACTTGCGAGATATAATTTCTCATTTCAATTAAAATTATTATCCATTAAAATATAATGTATTTAAAAAAATCGGTAATTTTGTCTTATATGAACTAAAACCCTTTCGGTCATTTTGGGCCACCCGTATTTTCTTTCCGATTTGGCATCTGAGCGCTATATAAGTATGCAGTATTTTACACCCGATCATTATGAAAAATTACAGAGGGAAGTCTTTTCTCCAGCTGATATACCCTACCAAATTTGAAGGAAATCGGTTCAGATTTAGATATAGCCTCAATAATAAGTTTTTTCCGATTTGCCATCGATTAGTACACTGAAAAAAAATCATCTTCAATCTGATGAATTCCTACCTTGGTTTGATGAAACTTTTCATTGTTTTTCAACCTACAACTCTTTTCATTGGTTTGATGTAAAACGTTTCATCCATAGTTCTTCTAAAAATTACATTGATTCAATGAATATTTGACATCAGTTTGAAGTACATATTACAATAATTCAACGTCCAATTTTCTTTGAATTGAAGTAAATAATTCCTTCTTTTCATGAAAAACGTTCTTCAAGTTAATGTTATTTTTACATCAATTCGAAGCGAAATGTACATCGAAAATATGAAAAACTTCTTTGACTTGATGGACTTTTTACATGTAATTAATGTCAAAAATTCATTTAACTGTAGCAAACTATACTAAACCATAAATTATTAAAATAATTCTATAAATTAATGTAATTATATATTACACCAATCAAATACATACAATTCATTGTTTTTATGTGAAATCGGTATAAAAACAAAACTACGAGTATACAAACAACAAAGCATTTTTTTGGGCGAAAAGCAGAAAAAATGTAGCATATTTTGGCACAAGAGAAAACACCATTAATTTTTCTGACAGACGTCCGTTGTCGCAGACAATCACTTTAAGACTGAAGGCCCAGTTAGGCAAACTTAACCGTAACGCCCCCGTAGCGTAACGAATCAGCTGATTCAATCTGTCATATGGAAATCAGTGTAAACGATTAGCCAACGGAAACGAAACGTAAACGGACGGCTGAATCTGTTGAAATCAGAATTGGACGTTCCGTTTACGTACAATTTGACAACAGCTGATACTACATGTTGTTTACAATTACAATTGTATGTTCACCGAGAAAAGTAAAGAATATAATTTATTTGTTATTTGTTGTTTAAAAGTGCAAATAAAAATGAAAGACGAATATTTGATTTCATTGGTGCAGTCGCACGAGTATTTATACAATAAATATAATCCAGCATATAGGATATCTGAAAAAAGCGAGAAGCATGGAAGCAAATTGGCAAAGAGCTGGGCGTTACAGGTGAGTTTTCTAAAGATCGCGGCTGACTCCATTGAAAATTAAATTTATAATCTGCTTCAGGATTCTTTTGACAGTACGAGACAATCATTGCGCCAATCTTCTTCATTGTGGGTTAATTTGACAGCAATATAAGCGTCTCTACAAACGAGGACTTATTTATAGATAGAGATTCGATTGGATTTGGCTGAGTCCCTCTTCAATGAAAATAGACATAAGTAAAGGGTTTTCCATTAAGATATAGAGTTCAAATTTATCCCAGGTTAAGTGCAAATGTTACATTTTAAGAATGAAATTCAATTTCGGTCATATGACCATCACGAGCCCGTCAACAGCGATCTATTCTTTGGACCAAATTTTCCACCACTCTTGGACACATTTCGACCGGAACGTTGGCAATTTCGCGTTGGATGTTTTCTCTGAGCTCGTCTAAAGTTGTTGACTTAGACCAAGGATATTCCTCAGGGGAAACGCAGCATCGCCAATAAAAAAATGAGGAAAGGCTTCAGAGGATGCTGACGATAATGGTTTACTAGGAGGTGCAGGTACTGTTCCTAAAATAACTGATTGCCCAAATGGAGAGTACTGGAATATAGCTGTATTTAATTTAAATTAAGAAATGGAAATTGTTTGTAACAATATAGATTATAAATAAATTGAAGTTTAATGGACATACCCCCTCGTGTTGGCTGCCATAACTTCCAACATTAACTGATATGAATGTATATGTAGTTAGCATCGCAGATTCCCACACAATTCGGCATATCCCACATTCGTTGAAAATCATTGGCAATGTGTTTGTACTGCTGTGTAGTTTGTTCACTTAAATAAATCGGCGAAAGCAAGCGGCACAAAACTTCACTGCATTCTAAAATAATATTTCGAATTGTTGTTTTCCCCAGCTTGTGACTCCATGCAATCGATTGTATGGAACAACCGTGACCCAAATATCTGCAATTTTAAAGAATAGAATGTTAATATTTCCCAACTTGGAATCATAGGATAAAGCAATATTTGACATACAGTGGTGTTATTGCTAGTCTCTCTGCCGGTCTAATCCGTTGCTTTGGTGTAGTTAACTCATATTTTATTAATGTTAATAACAAATTAAAAACTTTCATAGGTCTAGTTCCGGCTTTCGCCAGTCATTGTTTATAGGACGTCCACCCCATCTTCTTATCCGACGATATTTTCTTGAATACTTTTATTGTAATATCTGCATAGATTTAAAAAAACACAAATTTATAAACATTCTTTTTAACTTTATTTTTAATAAACCTAAACAAAAAGAAATCGCGGCTTTTTTGTTTACTTATGTGTTGTTGTTGTCAGAACATATGACTCGTTTTCTCAACGTTGGCTAATCGCTCAAACGGGCAACGTTACGACAACGGTAAAGATAAATTACGGTTACGTATGCCTAACCCGGCCTTGAATCGTTGAAAAAATCTTTATGTACAGCAACCACCATTTGTGTGGCTGTGTGATTTATGTACAACCGTTTGATTACGTGTGTCAAAGCGAACATGAACATGAACATACGGAATACACATTTGGTACACAACACAATCGAAGTAGACAATTTTTGTGATGAAAGATTGATGTAAGAAATGTCATTATTTTGATATAGTACACAAATGAAATGAAATTGACGGTCATCAAATTGAAGAAGGTATTCACTAAATCAATGGAATAATTACATCAATTCAATAAAATACAATTGAAGATACTTTTTCATTATTTTGATGTACCATTTTATTTTCAGTGTAGACATTGGTAGAGCGAAGTCTCTTGAGTCACTTATGACGGTGCTAAATTTGGTGGAAATCGGTTTAGTTTAGATATATTTCCCAGTGGCATCTATACGAAAACAGGCGAAATAGTAAATTGACAAATTCATTCGAACATAACATCCCTTTAATTTCCCCAAAATGTATACATATTCATTTTGTAATATTCTGTATTTTAGACAAATTTTGTAATTTCTATTGATTGAGTAAATGTATAAATATATAGCGACCTCTATAAATTGACTATAACAAAATATGAATCGATTTGTAAAGTGTTTACTCTGATGAATTCTTGTCACAATAGAATACAAACTGCAAAGTTTCTGCTAAATTGCTTTAAAAATGTGGTATCTATGGCTCAAAAACCGTATTTTGGAGCGACCTCTGTGGGGGAGCTATATCAAAACATTGCCCGATATGGCCCATTTGCAATCCCAAACAACCTGCAACTAACGGGTTTTCCAATAGGGATGATATGATTTTGAAGTGACGTTTCGGTCATTTGTAATATGTCAAGATCTGTCATTTGTTTTTCATTGTATTCAGTAGTGTTTACAATTTCATCATGGAGAGATATACGCAAGAACAACGTTTACAAATTATTCAGTTTTATTATCAAAATAATCGTTCTCCAATTGCAACTTTTTGTGCGCTAAGTCCATTTTTTTTAATCCAAAAAAATACTTTCCAGTCGACCTACGACCTTGACACCCATGAGCAATATTTTAGCTCTCGTTAAGAGCTATCTTTTTGCCGTCGAGCGATTCCGGAGCCGACGTGCCGTTAAGGAGCTAGAGCAAAAATAAACTTTCCGTCCACATTTGAAAATAATGCAAAGTCCATTTTTTTAAATTAAAAAAACACTTTCCAGTCGAACTACGACCTTGACACCCAAAAGCAATATTTTAGCCCTCGTTAAGAGCTATCTTTTTGCCATCAACCTATTGTGGCTACGTGCCACACAGCAAATGAAACAATTGAATTGTTGCGAGAAAAGTTTGGAGATTCGATTATTTCAAGAAATTGTGATATTGAATGGCCTCCAAGAAGTTGTGATTTAACACCATTAGACTATTTCTAGTCGAATGGTGTTAAATAAACCAGACTTTCTTCAAGCTTTACAAGTCAATATTGAACGTGCCATTCATGACACACGACTTGATTTAGTGGAAAATGTGCTCGAAAATTGGGTTCATCGAATTCGTTCCTGCAGTAGAAGTCGTGGAGGCCATTTGAATGACGTTTTATTTCGAACTTAATTGTATCGATTGTACTTCACATTAAATAAAAAACTTTTGAATTTCATTAACAATAAGTGTGTTTATTTTGCAAAGAAATCATATCACTCTTATTGGAAAACCCTGTATAAGAAATATTTCTACCGAATTTGATCAACCTAGCTCTTTTTACGGACTGTAGCGTGATTACAACAGACGGGCAGGCGGACATGGCTAAATCGTCTTACAATTTTACGTAGATTAAGAATATATATATGAATACGATGAATTATTCTCTACAGGGTGGCTGATATGTAATGCAACAAAGTAAAGCGCTATATTTTTTTAATTTTTTTTTAAATTTTTTGTTCAAAAGCAAAAAATGTCGGAAATAACATAAAATTTTAGAAACAGTTTAGATTTGTTCGAATTAGCCACCTTTGGCACGAATTATGGCCTTCAAACGGCCGACAAAGCCATCACACGCTGCACGAAAGTGGCTCTGCGGTATTTCGGCGGCGCTTGGTAATGGTTTGGGCTTTTTTTGTGCATCGGTGACCTCTTGCACTTTTTGGAACATCAATGGCTTTAGTCCAAGCTCATTTTTTAATATGTGTTGTATCCGTTCTCGCGATATGTTCAGCTCACGAGAAATATTTCTACCACTGCGGCGTGGCCTTCACTTTTCGGATCATTTCTGGTGTTGTTACGGTTTTTTGTTTTCGTCCACTTTTTGGACGCGATGCAACACTGCCAGTATCTCGGTAATGAGCAATGGTACGAGAAACAAAAGATTTATTCACATTTAAATGCTGGAGGGCTCTAACGATAGCCACTTGTGTTTTTCCACCCAAATATAAAGCAATCACACTATCACGCTTGAATTCCATCACGAATAACTTTTTTCTGAATGCAATAGATCAAAATGCTTTTGTAAGCTTGTAAACAATAAAATTAACTGTCACTGAAATAAATCTGTCAGCTATCAGACTAGCGGTTTAGAAATGATAGCAACCTGAATTTGGTTGCAATACATATCAGCCACCCTGTATAAATAAATTCAACACTATGTTAAAGGTGCGCTAAAAATAGATTCTTAATATTGGAGGTTCTGCCAGAAACCTTGACCCTAGACTCATAACATGTGAAAATTAAAACAAATATTATTCGTTTTATCATCCAATTGTCATCTTTATCATTTATTCAAAATCACTTTTCTCTGATTTACTTCTTCAACAAAAGGGGAGCAGCGAAGGGGGTGGCTACGGGAGCAGCGGCATAAGTGGTATATGCGGCAGGGAAGGCAGCAGAGTGGGCAATGGTGTGTGCGTTGTAGCTGGAGGCATAGGGAGCAACATAGGCGGCACTACCGACAACAGCAGCAGCGGGAGCAGAGTAAGCCAAAGGAGCCGAGTAGGCAGAGTAAGCCACAGGTGCGGAGTAAGCAGAGTAAGCCAGGGGACCAGCGCTATAAGCCAAAGGAGCAACCACACCGGGTTTAGCGGCGGCAACAGCCAAGACAGCGAAGAAGCAAACAGCGATCTGGAATTAACAACTGAGGATATGAGTCACAATTTATTTTCTGAAAAACTCAATTAAGACAACTTACGAATTTGAACATTTTGAGAAGTTTTGTGGTAGTTTGTTTGATTGACAATATAAAATTGATAGCAAATGAAAGCGAATGGTGGACTTTTATACAAAATATCTAGTGCGATTCCTCAACCAATTGATAGGACAAAACATGAAAAGATTTTATGATGATTATATTATATTTTTTCACAAATTCATGTGCGTGATTTCGTGCTAGATGATTTGTCCTTCAGTTGAAACAAATGACTTGTTGTACTTGAATTAAATACATGTACATGATATGCTATAGAATATATGAATTAAGCATTTAGATTAACTATTGAACATTAAACGGCATTGCCGGTACTTGCCTGTAAATATGTATATATGTACATACATTTAGCCTCCATTCTACTAACCAAGTTTTAACAATTCTTGCTAAAATGTTTCTGTTTGTATTTCCTATGCAGAAAGACTTACTAACTTTGAATTAAAAAGTACAACAACCTTTAGTGCGCATGCTCAGCATATTTAATGAAGAATTTTGGATGAACTGTGAATTGATTACAATCGATATAAAAGACTTGCGGCGTATGTCTGCTACTATCAATTTCGTATTGTCAATCAAACAAACAACCACAAATCTTCCACAAAATGTTCAAATTCGTAAGTTTACATTATCTCATTTAACTACAAAAACAGATATTAATTGTAGCATTTTATCCTAACTTTCAGATCGCTGTTTGCTTCTTCGCTGTCTTGGCTGTTGCTGCCGCTAAACCCGGTGTGGTTGCTCCTTTGGCTTATAGCGCTGCTCCCTTGGCTTATTCTGCTTACTCCGCTCCTTTGGCTTACTCTGCCTACTCGGCTCCTTTGGCTTACTCCGCCCCTGCTGCAGCTGTTGTCGGTAGTGCCGCTTATGTTGCTCCCTATGCCTCCAGCTACAACGCCCACAGCATTGCCCACTCTGCTGCCTTCCCTGCCGCTTATACCACTTATGCCGCTGCTCCAGTAGCCACACCCTTCGCCGCTCCCCTTTTGTTGAAGAAGTAAATCAGAGAATGTGAATTTGAATAAATGACAAAGATGACAATTGAATGATAAAAAATATATATTTGTTTGAATTAGCGCATGTTATATAAAAACTTGAAATTTTGTACAGTGTAATGCTTTCATAGTACCTAGAGTCCAGAGAAAAGTTCCTTTTGGTACCTCCAACACAAATGGACGATTTTGTACCAAAAGTTACCAGCTTATAACCTTAATACCAGTGCATACAAATACTTGAAACTTTGTACAGTGTAATGCTTTTATAGTACCTAGAGTCCATAGAAAAACGGGCGTTATTGGTCCGCCCCTTTTGGCACCTCCCACACAAATGGACTTTTATGTACCAAAAGTTAACAGCTCTTGACTTTAATACCAGTGCATATAAATACTTGAAATTTCGTGCAGTGCAATGCTTTTATAGTACCTAGAGTCTAGAGAAAAGTGGCCGTAATTGGCATGCCCCTTTTGGTACCTCCCACACAAATGGATCATTTTCACCAAAAGTTAACAGCTTATAACTTTAATACCAGTGCATATAAAAACTTGAAATTTTGTACAGTGTAATGCTTTTATTGTACCTAGAGTCCATAGAACCTAGAGTTCAGTGACCGTTATTAGGACGCCCCCCTCACACAAATGGACCATTTTGTACCAAAAGTATACAGCTTTTAACTTTAATACCAGTACATACTTTAAAGTTATTAAATTCAATTTAAATTGATAATAATTTAAACAAAACAAAAAATAAATAAATTTACTAATATTTTTTTAAGACTCAATGTGAGGGGATTCATTAGTCGGTTTACCCGTCTGAACTTTCTTACTTGTTTTAAATAAAAAACACTTTCCAGTCGACCTACGACCTTGGCACCCATGAGCAAAATTTAAGCTCTCGTTAAGAGCTATATTTTTGTCATTGACCGATTGTGGCTACGTGCCACACAGCAAATGAAACAATTGAGATTCGATTATTTCAAGAAATTGTGATATTGAATGGCATCCAAGAAGTTGTGATTTAACACCATTATACTATTTCTTGTAGGGTTATTTGAAGTCATTGGTCTTTCGCAAAAAACTACACTCTCTTCAAGCTTGTCAAGTCAATACTGAACGTCCCGTCCCATTCATGACATACGACTTGATTTAGTGGAAAAAGTGCTCGAAAATTGGGTTAATCGAATTCGTTCCTGCAGAAGAATTCGTGGAGGCCATTTGAATGACGTTTTATTTAGAACTTAATTGTATCGATTGTACTTCACATTAACTAAAACAACTTTTGAATTTCCTTAACAATAAGCGTTTTTTTTTTCAAAGAAATCATATCACTCTTATTGGAAATCCCTGTTTCAAAAAATTTAACAAACTAATTTTTTTTGCAATTTTTTATATTTTTTATGGTTTTTTCATGCCAGAAAAAAACGATGCTTATGAAAAAATCGATTTTTATCTAATTGTTTTAACGAGAGTTACTAAATTTTTAGCTTTTACTCCAAAAATATGGTTCAAATACTAAAGGAACCTTACACGAACATTGAAATTCTAGAAAAAAAAATTTAGTTTTGTTTTATTTTATTTTAATAGTATGCGTCAATCTATAAAAACAAGTTTTTAGGTCCCAAACAAAAAAAAATGTTGCATAGTGTTATTGAGGCTGCAAATACATCTGACCCGATTTCCATAAAATTTGGTAGGGTATATCAGCGGGAGAAAAGACTTCCCTCTGTAATTTTTCATAATGATCGGGTGTAAAAAAACTGATTACTTATATAGCCCTCAGATGCCAAATCGGAAAGGAAATACGGGATGGCCCAAAATGACCGAAGTGGTTTCCGTTAATTATAATTTTTATTTAAGACATAATTATCGATTTTTTAACTACAGTATATTTTAATGGAGAATATTTTTAATTTAATTATGAAAAATTAAATCTCGCAAGTGATTTTCTGCTTTGCATATTCGTGCTCGTCCAATTGTATAAAAAAAAATTTACAATATTTGTTATTTATTTATTTATACGAATTACAATACAAAGTAAATTTATATTCTAATTTTAAGGTCTAGGGAAAGGCCGGGTAACAAAAACCATATGGTTACAAAAAAAAATTACAATATTTTATGGACATTGTGCTCAATTTCATCACGATCGAATCCTATGTGCGACCTTTACTTACTTATTTAATTACATTGATCTACAGACGGACATGGTTAAATCGACTCAGAAAGTAAATTCAAGTCGATTGGTATTATAAACAAGAAGAGATAGACCTACGCTTCTCCTCTTGGGTGCTACAAACAAATGAAGAAACTCATATTATGGACCACAGTGTGGTGTGGGGTATAACAAAAACTGCAAAATTGCGGACAGAAAAACTGGAAAATATTGTGTTTATGGAAAAAAGCCAATTTTATAGTAACCTCTACATGGTGACTACATGAATATATGATTCGATTCCATCTTTTTTTGTTGTGAATAATTATTGTCGAAAAAAAGTTTCAAAATGCATAGGTTCAGTAAAATTATTTGACACATGCGGCGTATCTGGCTTAGATGAATATATTTAATAGAGACCACTGTAGGAGAGCTACATATGTATGTATATGAAAATATCATATACATATGTACATGCGAAATATCAGCCAAATGGAATGGAAAATGTTCTATTTACGACTTAAATGAGTATATTTGAGGGCGACCTATTTACGGGTACTATAACAAAATATGAACTAATTTGCATATCTGTTATTGTAATGAATTCTTGCCAAAACAGATTACAAACTGCAAAGTTTCCTCTAAATTGTTTTGAAAATCTGGTTTTTATGAAACATATTTGGAAGCGTCCTCTATAGGGGAGCCATATCAAAACAATAATCGATACGTGTTATTTTCAATCACAAAAGACCGTAAAATCATTCAACAAAACAAAGGCCAATAAACTATGTCAGTTTTCACTGATTTTTCTGTCACTGTATGAATGGAGTTATTGGATTGTTCATCTAGAACCCCAGATTCTAAATGTTCGCTAATTAAAACAAATACATATATTTTTTTCATTCAATTGTCATCTTTGCCGTTTATTCAAATTCACATTCTCTGATTTACTTCTTCAACAAAAGGGGAGCGGCGAAGGGGGTGGCTACTGGAGTGGCGGCATAAGTGGTATAAGCGGCAGGGAAGGCAGCAGAGTGGGCAATGGTGTGGGCGTTATAGCTGGACGCATAGGGAGCAACATATGCGGCACTACCGACAACAGCAGCAGCAGGGGCGGAGTAAGCCAAAGGAGCCGAGTAGGCGGAGTAAGCCAAAGGAGCGGAGTAAGCAGAGTAAGCCAAGGGAGCAGCGCTATAAGCCAAAGGAGCAACCACACCGGGTTTAGCGGCAGCAACAGCCAAGACAGCGAAGAAGCAAACAGCGATCTGGAATTAGCAACATAGGATATTAATTATACACATATTTATTAGTCAAAATCTCAATTAAGCCAACTTACGAATTTGAACATTTTGGGAAGTTTTGTGTTGGTCTGTATGACGGACAATATAAAATTGATAGCAAATGAGACTAACTGGCAGACTTTTATACAAAACATCTGTTGGGATTTCTCAAAACGTGACTAGATTTTGATGTTCTTTTTATTCACAAAAGTCCATACGTACAAAATGTATGTATGTATGCTCACTAACTAAACGTACTTGAATGAAAACAATTTTTGTTGTTGAATGATATAGAAAAAATGAATCAGCTACGAGTAAGTGTCCGAATTATTGAAAGTGAAAAGACATTACCGGTAATTTTATGTAAATATACTCGTATATTTAGCCTTCATTCTACTAACCAACTTTTAACAAGAATTGTTAAAATTTCGTTAATTATATTTCATATACCAAGAGACTTACTAGCTATGCATTATGAAGTACAACGACCTTTAGGGCGCATGTTCAGAATGCTTAATGAAGTAGTTAAGTTGAAGTGTGAATCAATTACATACGATATAAAAGGTTTGAGGTTTGAGGTGTTTGCTATCAATTTCATATTGTCAATCAAACAATCAACCACAAATCTTCCACAAAATGTTCAAATTCGTAAGTTTGCATTATCTTATTTAACTGCAACAATATATACTAATTGTAGCATTTCTCCTAACTTTCAGATCGCTGTTTGCTTCTTCGCTGTCTTGGCTGTTGCTGCCGCTAAACCCGGTGTGGTTGCCCCTTTGGCTTATAGCGCTGCTCCCTTGGCTTATTCTGCTTACTCCGCTCCTTTGGCTTACTCTGCTTACTCAGCTCCTTTGGCATACACCGCTCCTGCTGCTGCTGTTGTCGGTAGTGCCGCCTATGTTGCTCCCTATGCCTCCAGCTATAACGCCCACACCATTGCCCACTCTGCTGCCTTCCCAGCCGCTTATACCACTTATGCCGCTGCTCCAGTAGCCACCCCCTTCGCCGCTCCCCTTTTGTTGAAGAAGTAAATCAGAGAATATGAATTTGAATAAATGACTTTGATAATATACAAATCGAAATACAGTTTTGTTTTAATTTGACCATTAGCCCATTTTTTTTAACAGATTAGGGTCACTATAAATGTAAAATTAAAGACAAAATTGGAAGACATTTGACATTTTTTTTTTAATTTCCACATGTTATGAGTCTATGTTCCAGTATTAAATTTCGATTCCGATACATCCAATCTTTAACAATTCTATGTCGACTTAGAATGCGACTTAGAAAAGTGCAACATTTTCCTTGCCCTTTTCCGAAAACTGGACGTTTATACCACATTTTGGAATTTTGAAATACTCGTACGAGCTAAGTTTAATTCGAGAGATTACATGACCTCCACCAAAAAAGGCAAATATTTTTTTTCAGATTTTCGCGTCGGCGAGGCAATATTTCTTTCTGAACTGAAATCACCATAAGACAAAAGTTACCGCCATTTCCATTATACTTTCAAAGAATTTTTTTTGCATTTTTGACAAAGAATATTTATTGGCAAGTTTTGTCGCATCTGATTGTCTGGTTAAAAAGCGGCAGAATCATTTCCTTTTTTCTGAGCTCTACCCAGCGGAATTCGGCCAGACTTACATATTTACTCTTTAAGACCCATCACATGCCGTCATACAAATAAAGAGAGGTGTGTCATTTGGTACGTCGATCGATTTCTAATCCCTTTGAATCATTTTTGATTTTACACATTCTCTTCAAGTGGACGAAAAACTACTGTTTTTTTCTGCTGAGCTTACATGTCGATATCTCCATTCTAAATATGATAAGCTATTTTGATTAAGCTGTGTAACATACTCACTTAGGCTATGTAGTCAATTTTTCTGCTATCATCAACCAGTGAGATAACTTCCCAATGTAATTTGATCCTAAGGATGCATGTCGCCTTCTTGAGAGCGGAGCACAGACAGTAAAAGTCATTAGACAATACCCTGAATCTCTCTGGGTGCCATTCAATAAGGCAGTGACCCGTCATGACAGACACGATACGTGAGACGCCCTGTATCGATAACGACAGCAGGGCGTTTGTGCGATTTGGCGGGGCCGCATCAGCCGTAAATGTATGCAGTTGCTGACTAGTGACCCTCTGTTATTTGTTGTCGTAAGAGCAGTATATCTCAAGAAGAGCTTGCAGGTTGCTAGAGGCATGCACACATAATCCAGTTCCTCGAGGGGGTAAGGTAATTCATAGTCTGGCAAGTTCATGTGTTTCGCATTTCCCTGGTATATTCCTGTGCCTGGCACCCATATCAGATAAATATTGCACTGTTCAGCCATTTCGTTTAGAGATCTTCGACTATGGAAGGCAGTTTCTGAATACAGGAATATATTTTCCAGGGTCTTGATAGCAGCCTGACTATCAGATAAAATATTGATACCGACTTTGGTCAGAACATTAATTTTTAGCCATTTTGCTACCTCTTCAATATATATGATTCTGCCTGTTAAAAACTATAGTGATCAGACAGTCTTGTTGCAATGGATAGCTCAAGTTCCTCAGAATAGACATCAAATCCCACTTTGTTTTTGATTTTAGAACCGTCTGTATAGAAGTGAACTAATCTACAATGTACTTCTTGTCGAGAAGTGGTTCAATCACAATGTAATAAACAATTCCTGGGATAAAAGGCATTGTGTCCAGAATGACATTATGTCCGCATCAACTCCTTGACAAGAGTGATAATTCCCTAAGTTAATAATAGCAGAAGCGGCACCAGTGATACATATAGCAGCCATTCGCTGAAGTTTGATTAGTATTGCGCAGATGGTGGATTTTTGCAGAGCTGCCCACCAAAGGACAATAACGTATAGCAATATCGAGCAGTCTACAGCCGTATGCAACCAATAAACTATACGCGGCTTCAGACCCTAGGGTTTTTCTAATGCCCTCTTACAGGTATATAGCGCTAACGCTGCCTTCATTGTTCTTTCCAGAATGTTGAGTTTGAAGTTCAACTTCCTGTCTAGTAAAATACCTAAGTATTTTGCGCTTTCAGAGAAGGAATTTCAATACCCCCAAAGGAGGCGGGTCCAGCCGTTGAAACCCTATATGTCCCGTTGAAAATAACTAGTTCCTTATAGGTCTAACATCAAGACTATTATCGGAAGTCCATCTTTCGGAAGTATGAAGGGCTTGCTGTATGATGTATTTAATAATACTAGGGTTTTTCTAATGCCCTCTTACAGGTATATAGCACTAACGCTGCCTTCATTGTTCTTTCCAGAATGTTGAGTTTGAAGTTCAACTTCCTGTCTAGTAAAATACCTAAGTATTTTGCGCTTTCAGAGAAGGAATTTCAATACCCCCAAAGGAGGCGTGTCCAGCCGTTGAAACCCTATATCTCCCGTTGGAAATAACTAGTTCCTTATAGGTCTAACATCAAGACTATTATCGGAAGTCCATCTTTCGGAAGTAGGAGGGGCTTGCTGTATGATGTATTTAATAATACTCGGAAACTTCACTCTAACAGATATATCCACGTCATCTGTATAAATAATAACCTTAACATTAATCATCTCCAGAAAAAACAGAATACTTCTATTGTACATGGAGAGATTCCATATCAGAGAAGACAAAACACTCACTTGCGACGATCCCCTGCTGACACATCTGTGAGGGTCAGTTGACCCTAAGCCAGCTGAAGCGCGTCGCATAATCAGAAGGTTATGAATGAAGATACAAATACTGCTATCATCCACCAAGTTTGCAGGAGCCATAATAATAGCGGCTGTTATATGTTATTGACTTGCTATAAGTTTCGGTAGGTATCATTTTAAAAATATATATATTGGGTAATTCCACAATAAAACGACGCAAAAATTACATTTCGAATATTTTACCCTTTCATACCATACATACATTTCAGATATTTCGCTCATTTTTGTCCAGCTTATAGAGACGGTAAAAATATTACTATGTATGCAATTTTACAGGATTCCCATGAGTAGTATAGAAGTTATAAGAGTTTTAACATGTAACAAAATTTTAACCATTTGTGGGGTAGGTACCAGTATGCCGATATGGTTGTCCATCAAATATAAACTGGGTTTGAATAAAATATTATAACATTCGAAATTTTAAGTCATTCGGTCACTCATTTTCAGAGTTATCGTTAGCACCATTCAGTTGAGCTGACAGACAGGCGGACACTGATTAATTCATATTTTTTTAACCCAAGGAGCCCATGCTGAAATTTTTAGATTTTGTGGGAAAATATGTGTGTAATTTTCAACAATAAAAGGAAAAACATTTAAGATACGCTTTATAGGATAATCAAGGATTAAAGACATTTCGTCCTTTTGATGCCACTAATACACAAAAATGTATTACATTATTTATAATTCCTAGAGAGGTTCTTAAAATCTTTCAAATGGTACTTGTATCATTCAAATCTGATATTCCGTTCAAAAGTTATGTATACTATAAAAAAGCTAAATTTGTAAAAAATAATATTATATGTAGATAACCAAGTTAGCCTCCCTATAAAATCCAAACGGCTATAAATTTGGACAAACGGCAAAAGGCCATAATTCCGCATTATCTTTTAGTATACGCGTGCAAAATTTCATCCAAATCCAAATTCATAAATATTCAGAGTGGGTCGGTTTCCTTTTGAATTACGCTATTCCCATATTATTTCTATCAAAAATTTTTATTAATTCGTCAACACAATCAAAAGTTATGAACAATGGAATACGAGTAGTATTGAAATAGTATAACTTATCATTTACCAAAAGAAATTGCATGTAAAGGGTCCGCCATCTAACGTTTTTTTTTTTCAACTAGTGCTTATTTCGTGAATGCTAACACTTAGCTCATGTCTGATTTGACAGATAATTTGTTTTATCCTTCCGCTGAACGAATATGGTTGTGTATACGCCTGAACTTTGAAAAATACGCTTGAATGTGATCGACATACAGAAGATGCCGATTTTGCCAAAAAAATCATCTTTTCAGATGAAGCTCATTTTGATCTTGGCGGGTATGTAAACAAGCAAAATTGTCGCATTTGGGGCACAGAAAACCCGCACGCATACATTGAAAAGCCGATACACCCAAAACGAGTCACTGTTTGGTGCGGATTTTGGTCCAGAGGCATAATTGGGCCATTTTTCTTCGAAAATGAGCAAGGAGTGGCCGTTACAGTCAATGGCGATCGTTATCGGGCCATGTTGAACGAATTTTTGTTCACAAAAATTGAAGAGGAGGATATTGGCAACATTTGGTTTCAACAGGACGGCGCTACGTGTCACACAGCCGAAGCTATACACGATGTTTTGCGCCCATTTTCAAAAAAAAAGTTATTTGGCGGATCCTTTATATCATAACCCATTACCTCCATTCCGCAGCCTGCTAAATTGGCAATGAACGGATTTAGAACGGAGGTATCGAAATTTACTACTAAAACCAACGCTCGTTTTGACCATCTCTGGTCATGCTATTGTTACAGCTTACCTAAAGCTATATCTCCTTTGGAATTTAACAACTTCAATTGTTGGTTAGCACGAACAAGAGATTGTGAAATCAGATAAAAGGCTCATACGAGTAATAGGTGAAAATTAAAAGAAATATAAATTTTGTATCATTCAATTGTCACATTTGTCGTTTATTCAAATTCACATTCTCTGATTTACTTCTTCAACAAAAGGGGAGCAGCGAAGGGGGTGGCTACTGGAGCAGCAGCATAAGTGGTATAAGCGGCAGGGAAGGCAGCAGAGTGGGCAATGGTGTGAGCGTTGTAGCTGGAGGCATAGGGAGCAACATATGCGGCACTACCGACAACAGCAGCAGCAGGGGCGGAGTAAGCCAAAGGAGCTGAGTAAGCAGAGTAAGCCAAAGGAGCGGAGTAAGCAGAGTAAGCCAAGGGAGCAGCGCTATAAGCCAAAGGAGCAACCACACCGGGTTTAGCGGCGGCAACAGCCAAGATAGCGAAGAAGCAAACAGCGATCTGGAATTAGCAACATAGGATATAAAGTATAAACATATTTGCTAGTCAAAATCTCAATTAAGCCAACTTACGAATTTGAACATTTTGGGAAGTTTTGTGTTAGTCTGTATGACGGACAATATAAAATTGATAGCAAATGAGACCAACTGGCATACTTTTATACAAAACATCTGTTGGGATTTCTCAAAACGTGACTGGATTTTGATGTTCTTTTCTTCTACAAAATTCCATACGCACAAAATGTATGTATGCTCACTGATATGCCCTTCAGATCAAACAACTGACCAAAAACTAAATGTACTTGAATTAAAACAATTTTTGTTGTTGTATGATATAGAATATATGAATCAACTACAAGTAAATGTCCGAATTATTGAAAGTGAAAAGACATAACCGGTAATTTGATGTAAATATACTCGTATATTTAGCCTCCATTCTACTAACCAACTTTTAAAAAGATTTGTTAAAATTTCGTTTCTTATACTTCATTTACCAAGAGAATTACTAGCTATGCATTATGAAGTACAACAACCTTTAGGGCGCATGTTCAGAATGTTTAATGAAGTGGTTAGGTTGAAGTGTGAATCGATTGCATACAATATAAAAGGTTTGAGGCCTGAGGTGTTTACTATCAATTTCGTATTGTCAATCAAACAATCTACCACAAATTTTCAACAAAATGTTCAAATTCGTAAGTTTGCATTATCTTATTTAACTGCAATAATATATACTAATTGTAGCATTTCTCCTATATTTCAGATCGCTGTTTGCTTCTTCGCTGTCTTGGCTGTTGCCGCCGCTAAACCCGGTGTGGTTGCCCCTTTGGCTTATAGCGCTGCTCCCTTGGCTTATTCTGCTTACTCCGCTCCTTTGGCTTACTCTGCTTACTCAGCTCCTTTGGCATACACCGCTCCTGCTGCTGCTGTTGTCGGTAGTGCCGCCTATGTTGCTCCCTATGCCTCCAGCTATAACGCCCACACCATTGCCCACTCTGCTGCCTTCCCAGCCGCTTATACCACTTATGC